>PVKM010005807.1:0-46544 GCA_004027735.1 Carollia perspicillata | reverse complement strand
GCAAAAGGCCTACTGTCCACTTAAGATAATACATATAGGTACTAAGTAGTATTCCTCTCTCCAGACTGAGTGATCTTGCTAAAATATAAAGATAAACCTGACTCCCAGTTCAAATCCTTCAGTGGCTACTGTTCATCAAAACTCCTTACTTATATTGTATAGCCAGTGCCTCATGATCTGAACAGCACATTCTTAATACCCTAGTAGTCTTTTGCCAGATACTCAGCTCAGGCACACAGCCACACTAAAGAATCTGAAGTTCTTCAATACAACATTCTTCTCCAAGACTCTATCTGTGCAGTTGCACATACTCTGTCTTCTGCCTGAAATGCTTTCTAACTCTTGCAACCTGGCAAATGCCTACTCATACTCATCTTCACTATTAAACCATCCCTAATGACCCCCACTGTCACCACTTCCTGCTCCTCACCCCAGCTATCTGGTTTTGCAGTATTTTGGACCTCAAGAGCATCATTTCATAATAACACGTATCATCTATTTCCTGTCACCACTACTAGATTTGTGAATTTCTTGAAAATAAACATTTTATTCTATTTTCTGTTTGTCTGTCTTATCTCTAATATCTAGCACAATTCCTAATGAGTGTTAGGCACTTATCAAGCAAATGATTTGTGACATTTAACACCAAATGACTCACCATAGTGCTTTCTATTTATTTCTTTTTTAGGGAGCTGGGTGAAGTAGGTCATCTTGTCTGAATCTTGGCTTAGAGATCTTATTTAAGCTGTCCAGTGGTCAGATCTGTGGGGAGGTGTTCCAGACAACATGGCCATGAGTCTTTGCTTCTGCACCTAAAAAGAGTTGCAGATAAATGGTATGAAACAAAAATGAAAAGAGAAAAAGCAGAGACATTATTATAGCCTAATCTGAATTTTGGAAAATGTCTTCTCTGTGAAACTGAAGAATTACATGATTTTGTGATTCTCATCACCTAGGAAAGACTCTGGGGTCCAGATGGCTTAGAGGGAAATGAAAAATTGTTCTGCTATTGATTAAAGGAAAATGCAACATCACCTCAATTCATATCTATGGTTAGACTTTTAAATTGATATTTCAAAGTTTACTTTTTGGCTTGTTAGGTGCCCTGCTAGATGCTAAGAGCCCAAAATGGGGAAAAAATCTCTTTTATATAGTTTTTACCCTCTGTATTAATTCAATGTTATCCTTTCCCACTCCCCTCTCTCTTTCCTATCATTCCGTATTTCTCTGCCACTGAAAGTGGGTTGGTGTTGTATGTTGACTCCTCCCACAGTCCTCACCCAGTCAGAACCTACAGCTGAAGAGATCCAGGAGGCAATGAGCCCACTGCTCAGTAGAGACAACTACTATGTTTTAAAAGACATATATCCTTGGGGATCTGATTCACAAATGCTCCAGGATTTTGAAGAGCAGCAATGACAAAGAAGTTAGAGAAATTTCCCTAGTGATCCCCAAGGCTCAGCAGAGATAATACTAGATCATTATCAGATAGGGAAACAGAACAGCAACAGTTGTACAGCAAATCACCTTGGTTACTGATCCTAATACTAGCCTCAAGTCTTGATTTTCCTTCTCCTTTCTGATTGTCTGGGAAGCAATTATTACTCATAATCTGTTACTTTATAGTATTACTGTTATGGGAAGGGGTTGCTAGTGAGAGGATTAAAATACACAAAAGATGAGTTGACAGTGTTGATGGTACATACAAAGCTCTAGGGAGGAGCACAACTTTCTCACTACTCCCTCCACTCAAGAGAAAAGTACTCTTAAGCAGCAAAGATATGCAGCTGCCCATAGGGCTAGGAAATTGAACTTTGGTGGATAAAGAAAGTTTAACAATAGTCAATTTGAGCTTTTTTGTCTTTTAAGGAAACTTGTCTTGGCTCTTTCCTATGGGTTGTTTTGCATTGCTCTTCTCTTTTGTGTCTCATGTGAATAGTTATTGAGAATAACTTGAGGAAGCAGTTTAGAAGGAGGAATGCCCATTCTTAGCAATCAAGAAGAAACCAAGTGAGGGCTGAAAGCCCAGGTGGGCAGGAGACAAGGCAAAGGGCACATGGAGTAGATGGCTAATGGCATCTCTACAATAAGCATGAGATCGAAACCTTCTCTTTCCTCTAATTTAATCTTTCCAGGTCTCCTGTCAGAGTTTTATTATCAGAGAGGTGAGACTTTGAAAGCCATGATTAGGGGGAAAGTATAGGGAGGTTGCTCAGACTTTTCAAAGCCGAAGAGTTTGGCCAGTGGAACAAGAAATGACCTGTGTCTCAGATTTGGTCCAGGGCTACTCGCCAATTAAGAGATTGAGGGCACAGGTCTCATGTGTGATTGAATGCATCTTTGCCTGTAACATCCCCTCTGCATATCTCTCGCTCTGAAAAGAGCAAGTGTGGTGACAGCAGCAGAAGGTTATTGTCCAATATTTGGAGGTTTTCTTAGTTCCCTCTTAAATACTTTCTTTTAGAGATAAAACAACAAACATAAGTATATTTATAGGTAGAGTGCTTTAAAGCATTTATGTGAACTTCCTTTCTGGACTAAAATTCATAACCAAGATAAAACATACTTTTTTTCTGAATTTATTTTTATAAAACAACAGAGCTATAAACAGTATATCAATTTACTTATTCTATTAGTACTTTATTAAAATGAAATTAGATACAATAATTATAAAATTCAACAGGAAAATAGTTATTATTGTATTTACCTGGTTATTTTCATCATCCATCTAATGTAGGGGTTTATATGATATTTTCCATGTACCCTAATAAAGAACTCTGTTTCTCAGTAGTCATAAAATTTACTGATTTAATTAATTTAATTACCAGGGCTGAAGCACTGGAATTCTAAATTAATTACAGATGCTTTAGGGACTAGTTAAACTATCCATTCAATCTCTCATGCCTGAAACCTTTGAATGATTCTAAACTTTAATTTTTTACCCCCAAAAAACCCAGTCAATCAAATGACTAAGGTCATCTCTATTTTAAAAAATGTGAGAATTTCCATCAGTAGAGCCATAAAGACATCTGTGAATACATAAGAGCAATTCTTTGCAGAAAATAGAGAATAACATTATCAGTTTCGCACCTGCTCTATGCAAAAGACTTTACATGTTACCTCATTTAATGCTTGTAACCGTTCTATAAAATGTTATAAATATTCACAGATTTTAAACAACAACAAAAAAACCAAGGTTCAGGATAAGTAATAATTTTCCCAGGATGATTGTGTCAGTCAGTGTTCTGTTACAGATAATAGAATTCACGTTAGTTTAAGCAGAAAGAGAATTTGATTTTGGTAAAATCATAAAGATGGCTGGAGTAGGTACCTGTGTTTAGACAGAACCCCAGGAACAACTTTTAAACCCCCAACCTCCCTTTTCTAAACCATAATAGAGATAGCAGCTATGGCTGCTGCTTCATCTTCAGAAATGTAGAACCAGAATCTGTTGGCTCCCAAACTTTGTCCATAATCCCCATCAGTTAAACGAATGCACCACAGTCTGCCTTCCTCTGTACATGATTTGTGTGTGAATGAAAGTCTGACATATGTGCATCAAACAAGAATCTAAACATAAATGAAAGCTAAGAACTGTAGTGTTAACCTCTCTAGCCTCAGCATGTTAGAAAGTATAGAAATGGATGTGAAGAACCCATCCATGATATTTACCTCAGTCTAAAAATTGGAAGAGTTATAGAAAACCAAATATTTAAAGTTGAAACTATGCCAAAAAAATTGGGGCAATACTGGTGCTGTGCCTCTCCGTTGAAAATATGACATACATCAGACAGGGTTGTATTAATCAAATATCTATTGGCCATTGAATACATAGTAAGTCAAAATAGTTTTTAATAACTGTTATAAAGAGATACCTATGATATGAGAAACTTGAAGTCTAGTATGAGAAATGCTATGTGTATTGAATAATTACCAATATAAGGCAAAGTCTGGAAGAGCGTTAAAACTGAGACATTGTCACACTGAACAGGAGGTAGGCACAACTGGAGATCATTTCTCCCTGATCAGCACAAGCTGGAAGCTGGAAAACATAGGAAGCATCATGGAAGACTTGAAACTCCAGGTGACTTTCTAAAATTTAGAAAATTTTGGAAAAGTTAAAGATCTTATGATCAATTCTTTTTATCTTGTATTTTGTTGAATAATTTAGAATAGTATGTGTCAAATACTGTGCCAGATGTGTTCACATATATTCATTTTCATTTGATCTTCATAATAACTTTTGAAGATAGATATTTCACAGATGTAGAAATTGAAGCTCAAAAAATTGAAGTTCTAGTAACCTCCAAAAAACACAAATTAACAGATGGTAATGCCATGTTTTAAGCTAAAGATTGGTCTCCCAAAACAATCTACTCTCCCATTATTTCCCACCTACCCAGTTGCCAGTGAAGCTGTTTTAAAAGTCTGATTATATTATTTCTTAGAAGACAATAAACTGAGTGAGTGAATTAGAACTACCTGGGAAAATAAATTGGGTAAATTCTTCTATAGATCTTAAAATATAGTCTGCTTTACACTGATAAGAGAAGTGCAACCTAAAAGGGAAAAAGTAAAGGAATAGTTCTATGCAGTAAATTTACACTGGTTCTAAGTGCTTCTTAGTTTCTCACTTGAGTGAGAAATTAAATGCTTCTTAGTGGCATACAGAGTCTTGTAATGAATTGTAGAAAAGCTAGGAGCAATGTAAATATTCAACACCTGAGTTTAAATTTGCTGAATGTGTTAGCTCAGACACCTCATAATCTATTCAAATTGGCAGTGGTATGTGGATGGAAGATAAGTAGAAGTTATTTATGAACAAATGCTTGAAAATTAAATGTGGAACAAATGGTCTTGTATTTTAATTCAAGTTCTGTCATATATCATACTTCAGTAGAAAATGAGGTTTACTTAGGTTATGTTCCTTATTTCAAAATCTAAACCCATGTCAGTTTTTAAGGTGGCATATTTATTCCAAGCACTTCCACTGAAGTTTATTTCAATTTGACTAATACTAATTAAATATCATATAAAGTCAGAATCCTAGTAAGAAACAGAAAGCAATTTCTGCTGAAACTTCGGAGTAGAATTAAATGTCACAACTATCCACCAAGTTGGGTGAGGTGAAGACAGTCGGTAAGGATGTTGAGCCACAGAAGGTCTCACTGTGCAGACACCCAGTGACAGTAGCAGCCTTGGAAGGGGAACTCCTACTGTCACAGGAGTTGTAGCCATTGTCAGAGTCACAGAACCCAGGGAAGCAGGGAATCATTCCTTGTCATCTTTTTCCTGGCATCCTTCAGTTTCCTGCTGATGCCTCTCATTGACCCAACCAAATTGGAAGCCAGAATCCAACAGAGCCAGAATGTTACTGTCCATAAGATCAACTACTCTTACGCCCTGGGAGATGGGGTACAAGAGTACAGAGAATAGGTAACTGGGGAGTAAGAAGTAGCAGTTAACTTGTAACAGGTACCTACAGTGTCAGGGACTATGGCTGATGTTGTAGATTCAAGAGGAATATGGTTAGTTTCTCATCTAAAAGTGCTCACAGTCTAGGAGGAAGTCAAACACATATTGATGCCAGTTATTCAGAAAAAAATGGCTGTAGTCAAGGCTCAATACTCAAAGTGAATTCACCTTGTTCTTGCTTCACTCTACCAGTGACTGCCATCCACCTGATAGACACACTACAAACTGAAGATCCAGTACTTGCAGAAACTGAAAATGCTTCTGTGAAACTTATTATGTATCCTAAACCTATATAATAAGAGAAAATTCACAGATTGGTTAGATTTGGATTGGTAAACATGAATCTACTTCCTCTTGTGACCCCTTACTTCTTATGTCACTTTGTGCTAATCGTCTTTTAGGTTTGTGAGTGTGCCATTATCTCTCTCTTGATTCTTGGCTTTTCTTATCTCTATAACCCTGACCTTCACTACTGTCCACAATTTAACATCTGTCAAATTCCCTCATGTTAGCCTAGATGTTCCTTCTGTTGAAACATTTTCTCTGCTTACCCTATTTGTGTCCATAGTACCCTGTACTTGCATCATTACACTTATAACTCTAAAGGTAATTGTGCCTTTATTTTCCCTATTCATTATAGCTATTTGAAGGAAGAATCTGTATCTATTTTTGTTGCTTTTGAGTATTATATTCTCACAGGCTATTAGAGTGCTTGACAAGGAATAAAGGCACAAAAATGTTGAATGAATGAATGAATGAAGCAAGATAAAAATTAGTGTAATGTAACTATTGAGTCCATTAAGATGACCAATGCCAGAATGGATGTTTCATATTGAGGATCAGTAAAAAGGCAAGTTGAAATGGTGTATATGGGATTCTTGAATGCTAGAATAATTAAAAAATAATAACTTAAAAATTCTCTTTAAATTGAGAATTCTTAAATAGTACAGTAACATTATAAGAGCAATGTATAAGAAAGATTAGTCCAGGAATGTTAAATAATGTTGAAGGTAGCATAGGTCAAAAATGGGAGACAAAAAGTAGGAGACTCCCACTCAAAATGAGCAGGATATGGAGTCAAGGTGGCCCTTTTTGATTATTTCTTTCACATTTTAGTCTCAGTTTGGTCAATTTTGTAGAATTCTCCCTGGTACACTACATTTCCCTATCTGGGCAGCAGGTTCCCCAGTGATATCTAACATTCACATTTGTCTTAGAAAATTTTGGATTTGGTTTTTACCTAGTTTGTATGTAGCACATATTGATTGATGTGTTGAGGATTTCAGCTCAGACATATACTGAGGTAATAATGTTCCATTAGTTTGCTGATAATAGTCACAATATATCATGGAAGGCTACAAGAATTTAAGAGCCTGAAAGAGAGTGTCTCAAAGGACACATATCAATGGCAAAATTTGCAGTAATACTGATCCTTTCATCTCTTGTAAAACTTTGAGAAACAGTTTTCCATCCCATCCCTCTAATGAGAAATAAGTTCAAGATTAAAGCAATGCATACTGTCATGTTTCAACTTTTAATTTTTTTTCTCCCTTCCTCTGCCATGACTTTAAGAATCCAGACCTGTAGAGCAAGCTAATAGCAGAACTGTAATAAGTGTCTTGGGAATGTCATCCTTGCTGGGATACTGTTTCCTCCTCAAGGCAGCAGGTCTCAGCAGGAGGCACTGGCCAAGCCCCACAGGTTTTTTTAATAGCTTTTTTGATTCCTGGTTCCTAAGATAGCAGAAGAAGGGATCTAGCATGTGAGTGAGAACTGCATATACAGCTGAACTTAGGTTGTTGGAATTAAATGATACAATTGCTCTGGACTGAACATACATGACAACCATGGCTGTGTAATAAAGTATGACTACAGTGAGGTGGGATGCACAGGTGAAGAAGGCTTTTTCCCTTCCCTGGGTGGAGGGTGTATGCAGAATGGTGGAGACAACGTAGACAGGAGAAGATGGTGATGGTGAGAGGAAAGACAAGACAACAGCCAAAAGCAAACCCTCTAGCTCAGCTGTGGACATATGTTTGCAGGCCAGTTTGAGGATTTATGAGATGTCTCAGTATGAGTAGTTCATGATACTGGAACCACAGAAGGTGACATGCGAAATGAAATAGACTTTGATCACAGTGATCATGAAACCAGTCATATAGGAGAAAGCCACCAGCTGCACACATTAACCTGTGGCCATGATGACTGGGTATCAAGAGGACATGTCAGTGCATTTCATTTATAGCAACAAAAACACAGAAATATGATAAACTTGTACAAATAAAGAGTTGCTTAAATAATTCACACCTTATACATTATATGTCTAACTATATAAATCTTTCTGAATCATGGTATTTTCAATATTTTTAATGTTCATAATACAAACTGCCAACTTTCCTTCCAGCAAGGCTGAGCCAATTTGTAGCTTCCCATACTCTAGTGAAGCATGAAGGGTTTAGTTTCTTCACCTGCCAATCCTATCTGTAGGTGTGACACACATGCCTTGCCTATACATGGCTCCAAGTTGTATTCATTTTTTGTGCTTCTTCATAGCCACCATGTGCTAGAACACTGTCCTGGGTCATGGTAATAAAATGATAGATAAGAAAATGTGATCCCTGCCTCCTTGGAGTTTGCCATCTAATTAGAGAGACAAAGTTAAATAAACATCCACATTCAGGCACTAGTTCAGTGTGTACACTGACTGCAGTACATCAGGAAATGAAGCTAAAACCCCTGCAGCCCAGGAGGTGATATGTTGCCAACACAAACATTTTTAGTTTCCTCTCTCCTCGCCTGTAATTCACACCAGAATGATCACCTCCTGGTCTCTGTTACCTCGTGGGCTGCAGCTGGTGGCCTGTGGCTACAAGAAATCTCATTCAGAGTCTCCTGATGCTTTTCCATAAGGAAGCCTGTGCTTCCCCAAATGGCTTCCTCCTTCTGCTTCCTTTTTCTACACCTGCTTCAGAACTAATGCCAAGAGCAAACCCAGGAAAGATCATGTAGAGAGATGCCAGTTCCGCATTTGTTTGTGTGTTTAAATATTAAAGTTTAGTCATGTCTTCTGCTCAGTCAACATTTTCCACCTGACCAGGATGCATGATGCATAAACCTGCTCTGTGTACATCCAACAGAAATCCAGGTGCTAGCTGCTAGCTTTCAATCCCTCTTTCTCCTCTTGGACTAGTTTCTTGGTGTTGTCTTGGAAATTCTACTCCCTAATTTAGGCCCTAAAACCTCCTCTGGACTTCATAGAATACATGGATTCTAAGCTTAAGAACATTTTCTAAGACTTAAACACCTCCTCTACCCATCTCTGTTAGCTTTCCCAGACTTAGTATCCTGGCCCTGATAAAAGTGCAGAGTATGGCGTAGGGCTTTCTTAACCTCTTGGTTGCGTAAGCAGTAAATTATGGGGTTGAGCAATGGTACAATGACAGCATAGAGTACTGAGACAAGCTTGTTGGTGTCAAAAGCTGAAAGTGCTTTTGGCCGGGCATAGATGAAAATACTGGCAGCATAGAAGATGACCACCACAGTCAGGTGAGAGGCACAAGTGGAAAAGGCTTTATGGCGCCCAGCAGCTGAGGGAATGCGCATCACGGCACCAGTGATGGCAATGTAGGAGGCCCCAGTGACAGCGAGTGGTCCCAGAAGGATGAAGATGGCCAGGACAAAGTCTGTAAGCTCTGCTGTGGACATGTCAGTGCATGAAAGGTTGAGCAATGGGGAGACATCACAGAAAAAGTGGTTGATGATGTTGGGGCCACAGTAAGAGAGGCGAGAAATGAGAAGAACTTTAACCATGGAGATGCCAAAACCTCCAGCCCAGGAGCCAGCTGCCAGCTGTACACACAGTTGGCCACTGACAATGGCAGGGTAGTGGAGAGGGTGGCAGATGGCCACATAGCGGTCATAGGCCATAACAGCAAGAAGGACACACTCAGTGCAGCCCAGACCCAGGAAAAAGTAGAGCTGTGTCATGCAGCCTTCAAAGGAGATTCGTTGTCCATGGCCCTGTCTGGACCCAACAAAGCCAGCTAGCATCTTGGGAATAGTGACGGTAACATACCAGATCTCCAGGAAGGACATATTAGCCAGAAAGAAGTACATGGGTTTGTGGAGGGCAGGGTGGCTCCTAATTGCCATAATTATGAGTGTGTTCTCAGTTAGCACCAACACATAGGCCAACAGAGAAAGGGCAAACAACAGTGCCCGCAGTGGCTCAGGAGCTGGAAAGCCTAACAACACAAACTCAGTGACTCTCCCACTCTGGTTCCTCTGTTCCATGGGGTTGTTCTTGCACACTGTTCTTCAGGAGGGAGAATAGGGTGTCTTCAAGAGGCATCAGGGTTTTTATTGTTAAAATGCAATGTATGTGTCACACATAATTTATCACTGAGCTAAAGAATCTGCTCTGGCTTTTGGAGAAGCATATGTTGATAAGCATCAGGTAAAGATGATTCTAGTTGGTCCCTGGAGAACACAGATAAAAATAAAAATAGTAAGAGAACCTGAGATTCCCTAATATGAAAGTTTGTCTGTGAGCTGGATTATAGCTCTGTTTTGAGGAAATAAGTTACATATTGGAGGAATAACAATAACATATAACACAATTAGATATTTGCTATGTATTATTAGTACAGTCATCACTCTAAAAATTTTGCCGATATTAATTCACTTAATCTCCAAAGAACCTTGAGTTGTACCCCACTTAACACCAGAGGAAACTAAGGCATAATTAAGTGACTTACTCCAGGTCACACAGATAGTAAGAGGTGGAACCAGGAACTCAGGACCTCAGAGCTTCCAAAATACTCAAGCAAATGAAGGAGGAACTGTAAGATACAGACTGGATTTACATCCAAGAAAGAGAATCTTTGAGACTCAGCTAGGGAAGCAGGCCATCTCCTGCAAGGTAATAAGGTAAAATCCCCAGAGGTCAGCACCTGTAGGGTGCAGTCTTACATAACCTGGTGTGTAAAAGGAGTATCTGGGACCCACCTGGAAGTCATATTAAGAAGCGGATTCTGGATGGCAGAAGAACTGAGATTCCCAATGAGTCTCAAATTTTATACCCTGCAGCTCAGTTAGACTGGGGCACGTTAAAATTTTAAAGAATTTATTTGAACAAACATCAGTTCAAATCAGGCAGTGCCAAACTGAAAGTCATTAGGTGCCCTCCCCTGACAGAAGCTAGGGGCAAGTCTTCTATAGAGCAGATCCGGAAGTAAAGCAAAGATGTTATTTGACTGGTCATTGCTTAAGTGATAGCCTTGGATGGGAAGACCTAGTTGGCTGTAATTGGTTGTTACTTGTTTTCTCAGATATGAGTGCCTTTACAATTGACCCTCCGTTAAGTTTTATTTTGCTTACTTATGCAGGCTACCAAGGCATTAAAGTCACCTAGTCTAATGGCATCGTGGGTCAATTATTTTGACAGTCTCGAGGCCAATGTAAAAGCCTGCGTGTAGTAGAGTGCTCTCTTTGTTTACCTTGGTATCAAAAATAAAATTTCCCCTTTTCAAACAGCAAGCCTCTGGATCTAATGTTGTTATTTCCACATGGGAGTTGATATGAAGAAAAGGTTATTGTATCTCTTTTGCCTCTGTATGGTTGTAGCTTTGGAAGAGAGTACAGAGATTAGAAAGGAGAAGGAGGGGCAGAACAGCTGAACATCTGGGCGCAATTTCCCATCAGGAGATTCTTTACTTTTTTAATCTTAGGCCTGTTAGCAGGCCTAACCTCTATGAGGTTAGCAGGGGCCAAATGTGCTCACACATCAGACTTCAACCTGAAAATTATTTTTTCCAGTTTTATTGATATATAACTGGCATATAACATTGTATAAATTTCAGTTGTACAATGTGATGATTTGATACAAGTATATATTGTGAAATGTGTATACCAGAAGTTATTCATCTTATAACTAATATATATATCATGGTATTATTCACTCATATAAAGGAAGGAAATCCTGCCATTTGTAATAACATAAATGAACTTTAAGGGCATTCTACTAAGTGAAATAAGACAGATAAAGAAAGACAAATACTGTATATCTCATTTATATATGGAAAATAAAACATCAAACCTGCTAATGCTTTATACCTGGATTTGTCTCTTCTTTATGCTCTGTGATTAACACTTGAGTATTACTCAGTACTTGAGCACTTGGCATATCTCTTAATACTAGAGTACTTCAATGCAACTACAAAATACCCACATCCCTGGCTTATATTTACCATCACTCCCATCCTTTCCATCCACACCCACAATTTATTTAAAAATTTATGGTGGATCAACTATATTCCAGACCAAGAGTTATAGGCTAAGAGTTATAGCACATAAAATGTAAATAAGACATATGCTTAGTCTTTAGGAAGCTCATAAATCTAGTAAGGACACGCCTTCATCTTCTCATCCCTGAAAGGTTAACCTGCCATACCTATCCCTACATTATATATTAGCTTCAAAAATGGGAATTTTGAAAGTGCAATCATCATTGATAACCTTAGCCTTAGTTCCTTCTCCTCAATACCTGCCTCATATTCCATTCATCGTGCACTGGATCCTCTTAGCCCCAGGCCTTTCTGCCTATCCTTTGATCTGTTCTACCTTCACATTTGATGCTCTGCACACTTGACAAAAGATTAGTCTCTCACATGCGGATTGCTAACTGGTTTCACTGCCTAAAGTCTCTCCTCTAAAGATCAAATCTGACTATTTTAATCCCCTACTTAATACCCTTTCATTGTAACCCATCATTTACACAATAATGTTCAATTTATTTAACAACATGTATAAGTACTTTATGACCTGTCACTGCTATCACCAAAACCTTAACTGTTGCCACAGCCTTCATTGTACTTTATACCCTGTAGCTCTTGCCAGACAGCATATGTGTTACCTCTGTAGCTTTACTCTCGCTGCACAGCTAGCTCCTAGTGGGCCTTCAAGTCTTGGCTCACGGGGCATCTCCTCATGGAGACACTAACATTCTTTTTCTCCTTTCCTCTTCACTATTGTTGAGTTCCTCTCATTACTGTTCCCATTCTATATTTTAACAAATATAATTACCAGTATTTTTGTCTCTCCTTTTGACAACAGTTCCTATTATAGTGTCTGCTTTAGTAACTGATTATTAAAGATATTATAATGGTTGTATGGATGCATGGGTAGATGGAAAATGGAGAAAAGTATGTCATGGGCAGAATAGATGAATAGATTATAGGAATGGAATATAAAGAAGGCAGAATGTAAAAAGGAGTTGTGTGGAAATGATGAGGAGTAGAGAATTTAAGTGCATTACCAAAATACTTGGCAGAGTTGGAATAATGTGTAAGAAAAACAGGCAACGCATGTAGAAGAGTAAATAGATCCACAAGGACCACATAAAACATGAGGAAATTAGATTACATGCATAGAGATTGGATCTTCTGTGGATAAGATGAATGATATTTGGTAGATTAAATTTGCTATATAGACAGTAGATCCAATGAGAGAACATTATGTAAAGATAGCTATAATGTAGAAAGGACGGACTAAGAATAGGAGATAATAAAAGGTGTAGGGAGGACATACAGACTATGAATAAATAGAGTCCAGCTACAAGTAAAAAGATGAAGAAAGCAATATTGATCTGCATATCAATAAAATGGGTCATTTATGAAAAATATCGAGCCCTGGCCAATGTGGCTCAATTAGTTGGAGCATCAACCCATAACCAAAAAGTTGCAGGTTCCATCCCCAATCAAGCCACATACCTAGGTTGTGGGTTTGATCCCCTGTCCCAGCATATACAACCCCCTGTCTTGGGCAACCAGTCGATGTTTCTTTTATATCGATGTTTCTCTCTCTCCCTTCCTGTCTCTCTAAAAAAGCAATGACAAAATGTCCTCAGGTTAGGATAAAAAGAGAAAAAAAAAGAAAAGAAAAAGAAAAAAGAAAAATGTTGATAGGGGTTTGGGTTTTATTAGGTGTAGAGAGGAATAAGAATATGAATGTATTGGACAGAAAGTAAACGTGAGAGAACTGACCACTTTATAAGGCATGTAGACAGTAACAGAATTCACTCACTTTATTCTGACGTCTTTGACTCAGGGTCCTTCTAAGTGACCAGGTTGGTTAGAAAAAAGACTTAGTGAATGTATATAACAGAAAATTGAAGCATCAGGACAAAGAAGGTGCTGCAGAGACTCCACCTCCTCTTCCTGCCATGATCAGAGAATGCTGCCAAGCAGGAGGTTCTTTTATCTTGCCCCTCCCTCCTATAGTCCCTATTTTTCTCTCCTTCTTTCTGATGCTTTGGGATGGCTCTGAAGCTGCAGCCCAAGAGACCAAAAGAGATACAACAGAAAAAGAAAAAAAGAACACTAGGGCAGAAAGAGCCTTTGGGAAAGGGTATGTTTGGCAAACTTAGGGAATAGAAGTTTACTAGGAAAGTTACCTGAAGGAGAGGGTGTCCCCAAAACCTCATGACCTCCCTTGCCTTCTCCTTCCTTGTTAGTCCACATTTCTTTCCCTCATGCCACATTCCTGCTCAAAAGAACACTTTGGCTTTGAACAAATCTAATCTGTTTGTATCCTAGCCCGGTCATTTAATCTTGGGCAATTTATTTAACCTCTTTGAACCTTAAATTCATAATCTATCAAATGGGATTAATATACCTCACAGAGTTGTTGAGAGGAATATATATTAAAAGATATATGAAGTGCTTGGAACATGATGGAGGTTCAACCATACTAGACTGTTCCTTCCTTTATCTTCTGAATCCATGTGGGTAACATCCCTCACTTCCATGATGTCATAGAAGGAGCACTGAATTTAGAGTTAGGTTTTCTGGGTTTTAGCTTCATGTCTGTAATTTATATTTTGTTTAATCTAGGGTTTTGTTACATATCAGTTTATTTTCCATAAAATAACATATATTACAGGTGTTTTGAGGATTAAATAAAACACAGTTTGTGAAAGGTTTGGCACAGTACCCAGTCCATAATAAGCAGCTGAAGTAGAGGTTAATATTGTGGGCTTCACAGTCACACTGCTCATGTTCAACTATGCGACCTTGAGAAAAGTATTTAAAATCTGTGTGCCTCCCTTTTCTTATCTGTAAAATGGAAATAATTCTAATACACACCTCACAGAGTTGTGAAGAGTAAATTAATATATGGATGAGAGTTTCTTAGATCAGCATCTGCAACAGAGTATTTCTCAATAAATGTTAACTGGCATTTAAGAAATTTTTGTTGAATCTGAATCTGTTGAGACTAGAGAGGAATTATTTGTGGGAATATTTGAAGATGTAAGAGAAGGGTCTTTGATATTCTGAGATTTAAGAGGGATTCTCATAAGTAATTAGGAGAAAATAGTCCTCATTTTAAATAATCAAAACAAAGTAAGTATGATCAGGCTCTTACCATCATCTGAATGATTGTGCTGGTAAGCCTCACTGATCACATGATAGAAACTTAGTACTTCAGGCATGGAAAATACACTCAGAAAGTCATGGGGAAGTAACCAAGCCAGAGGAAGTGATGCAGCAATAAGGAGGGTTAGAGCTCAAACCAATATCTGCAAAGGCCTTAAAATAAAGACCTACTTTTGAGTAAGACCATATGCCAAAGACATTGTAGTAAATGCGATATGGAATAAAGTATTATATATATAAGACATACACATTGTTGATATACTATACTGTTAGTTGAAAACTACCAAAACAAGCAGCTGGTTGAATTAGCATTGATTGGTTGATATGGTAGTACTGTCTAAATAAGGAATGCTTGCAGAAGTTGAGATTTATTGAGGTTGACGTCAGTTTGCTTTTGGTGACTATTACCAGTCAACAGATCACATCGATAGGCTAAATAAAATAAGCCATAATCAGGGCGGAGGGGAATAAAGTGTGGAAAATGGAACAACTGTAATAGCATAATCAATAAAATATATTTTAAAAAATTAGAAAATGAGCCATAATCATTTCTGTACATAATGTTTAATCATTTGATAAATATCCTTGAGGATAGAGAGAATACATCCTTGAAATAAATAAGTTAATTAATTAATTTAATTTAATTTAATACAGGTCCAAATTCCTTTATCCAAAACACACGGGACACTTGGAATTTTTAGGTTTTAAAAAGGTGATCCACTGCATGCACCATGGTTTCCTAACACCTCCAGAGAGTTTGGAAGCAGAATTCTATAATCTAACATGTGAATGTCTCTACTGCAAAACCTATGATTATTTTTACAATGTGGAATAAATAAAAGCAATAAATAATCTCATATCAGTTCATAACAGATTTTGTCATCCAGTGAGTTTAAGTCCCAAACTTAGGAAAAAATAATTAATTTTCAAAGTTGCTTGGATTTTGGAATTGTAAGTAAAGACTTGTAGAATCAATATTTGCTTAAAATCAAATGTATATAGAAATACTAGATATTTTCTTATTAACACAGAGGATGGCAAAAATATTCTCTATCTTAATTATCCCATGTTGCTTAGGCAGTTTTTGTGAATACATGAAAGAAATGAATAATAAATATTGAAAAGATAGATGCAAAAATATTTTTATATACATGATCGTGCTCATGAAAAAATAAGAGATCTAAACTAAAAGCTGTTAGTTAATTGTAAGAAATACTACAGAAAAATCCCATGTACCTTCGTTGTTTCCTCCAGTGTCACACACCCATAGTCAATTATCACAAACTGGATACCGGCAGGACACCAAATCCTCATCGTTCCCTTTTATAGGCAGACCCATTTCTATCCTGCCCTGGTTCTTTCATGAAACCATGGTGACTACCACCTGTTCTTTAGTTCTATAATTTGTCATTTCAGAAATACTATACAAATGGAATCATTTGCAGTTGGCTTTCTTCACATAGCATAATTGGAGATTTATTCAGGGTGTTGTATGTATCAATAGTTCATTTTTTTATTGCCGGATAGTATGACACACTATGGATATACCTCAGTTTGTTTAGACGTACACCAGTTGAATCAGGGCATCTGAATTGTTTCCAGTTTAGGCTATTATGAATAAAGCTGTTGTAAACATTCATGTACAGGTTTTCATGTGAACACGAGTTTTCATTTCTCTGGGATAAATACACAGGAGTGCAATTGCTGAGTCATATGTCAATTTCATGCTTAGTTTTTAAATGAAACTTCCAAACTCTTTCCAAAAGTGGATGGAACATTTACATTACTAACACAACAAATGTATGTGATATAGTTTCTCATATTCTTGCCATCATTTTGGTGTTGTCACTATTTCTTATTTTAGACTTTTTGGTAGATGTGTAGTGGTACCTTATTGTGGCTTAATTTGCATTTAGCTAATGGCTATAAAATTGAACATCTTTTCATGTAGTATTTATTTGCTTCCTATATATTGCTTCAATGAAGTGTCTGTTTTTCCCCATTTTATGCTTGGGTTTTTGTTGTTGTTGTTTTAATTATATTTTATTGATTATCCTATTACAGTTGTCCCAATTTTCCCCCTTTACCCGACTTCATCCAACCCCCGCCCCATTTCCTCAGGTAATTCCCCACAATTGTTCACGTCCATGAGTCACACACATAAGTTCTTTGGATACTCCATCTCCTATACTGTATGTTACATCCCCATGGCTATTCTGTAACTACTTATTTGTACTCCTTAATCTCCTCACCTCTTCACCCATTCCCCACACCTCTCTCTCATCTGACAACCATCAAAATGCTCTCCATATCCATGATTTTGTCTCTGTTCTTCTTGTTTGCTTAGTGTTTTTTAGATTCAATCATTATTAGATATGTATTTTTTGCCATTTTATTGTTCATAGTTTTAATCTTCTTCTTCTCCTTAAATAAGTCCCTTTAATGTTTCATATAATAATGGTTTGGTGATGATGAACTCCTTTAATTTTTTCTAGTCTGGGAAACTATCTGCCCTTCAATTCCAAATGATATCTTTGCTGGGTAGAACAATCTTGGCTGTAGGTTCCTGCTTTTCATGACTTTGAATATTTCTTGCCAATCCCTTCTAGCCTATAAAGTTTCTTTTGAGAAATTAGCTGACAGTCTTATAGGGACTCCTTTGTAGGTAACTAGCTTATTTTCTCTTGCTACTTTTAAGGTTCTCTCTTTCATTAACCTTTGACATTTTAATTATGATGTGTCTTGGAGTGGGCCTCTTTATATCCATCTTGTTTGGGACTCTCTGTGCTTCCTGGACTTGCAAGTCTATTTCCTTCACCAAATTAGGAGAGTTTTCTTTCACTATTTTTTCAAATAGATTCCCAATTTCTTGTTCTTTCTCTTTTCCTTCTGGTACCCCTATGATGTGAATGATGGACCTCTTGAAGTTGTCCCGGCAGTTGCTTATTTCATCCTCATTTTTTTGGATTCTTTTTTTTTCTGGTTCTGATTGGTTGTTTTTTGGTTCCTTGTGTTCCAAATCATTGATTTGATTCTCAGCTTCATCCCCACTACTATTGTTGCCCTGTAAATTGTTCTTTATTTCAATTAGTGTATACGTCGTTTCTGACTGGATCATCTTTTTTATGTTGCTGAGGTCCTCGCTAAGTTCCTTGAGCATCCTTATAACGTGTTTTAAACACTGTATCCGATAGATTATTTATCTCCATTTCATTTAGTTCTTTTTCCAGAATTTTGATCTGTTCTTTCATTTGGGCCATGTTTCATTTTCTCTTCATTTTGGCAGCCTCCCTGTGTTTGTTTCTATGTATTAGGTAGGGCTACTATGACTCCCTGTCTTGGTTGTATGGTCTAATGTAGTAGGTGGCCTGTATAGTCCAGTGGCACAGCCTCCCCTATCAACCAGGCTGGGTACTCAAGGTGTGCCCTTTGTGTGGGCTAAGTACACCCTCCTCTTGTAGTTCAGCCTTGATTGCTATTGGCTGACCAATGGGAAGGATTTTTCTAGGCCAGTCAGCTGCATGGACTGGCTGTGACAACTGACCACCAACCTCTGTCCTTCATGGAGGATCATCTGTGTAGGGGCAGGGTGGTGGTGATATGACATAGTCTGCAGCTGCCCATTGGGTGCATAGGCTCTAGGGTTTCCTGGATGGTCAGGGCATGGTAAGCCCAACCTTTGTTTGCCTGGGGCCACCCTGCCGGAGCTATAAAGCAATGTGAGATGGCTGCTATTTGTGCTGGGCTTGGAGATTCCCAGGTGAAGCTAAATTGTGAATCTAGGCTGGTTGCTGCTAGTGCTGGTCCTGGGGCTCAGTGAGGCCAGTTGTTGCTTGTTTGAGAGGATTAGAAAGTTGTGAAGCAGGAGCCAAGGCAAGCCATTCATATGTAAAAGAAGCTTTAGGTTGGGTGGGGTGGAGTGTCTGAGGATCTCCAAGGCAGGGCAAACAGTGTTAGCCAGGTTGGTAGAGTCTCAGATATGACACCAGCTTGCTAGCTTTGTGGCTTTGTGGGAGGAGGTTGAACCTCCCACAAATATGGACAATGGCCTCTGCTCACCTTGATGCCAGACACTTCAGTTTCTCCCTGTGTGCCGCTGGTGTCTTTCAAGCTGCTACCCCAGTACTGGAGCTCAAACGGAGTGAGTCTGCATAGGTAAGTCCATGTGTGGGTTCATTAAGAGGCACTGCTTTGGGGCCCCAGAAGTTTCTTCCATGGACTCAATCCTCAGTGGGAGTTTGCAGCCAGAAGTTGTGGGGGGCTTATTGCATTAGAATCCTGAGCTGGAGGGCCTGGTGTGGGGCTGGGACTCCTCACTCCCAATATATCCCTCCCAAATTTTTATCCACCCCAAGTGGGTGTGAGACCAGCTTGTTCCACATCTGCACCCCTCCTAACAGTCTTGATGGATGTGATTTCTTTATTTCCATGGTTGTCAGACTTCCATTCAACTCAGTTTCTGATGGTTCTGAGTGATGGTTGCTCTATATTTTAGTTGTAATTTTGATGTGTTTGTGTGAAGAGGCAAACCGTGAGTGACTATGCTGCCATCTTGACCATAAGTCCTCATCATTGTTTTTTTAACAGGTGTTTTGAGAGTTTTTTAATACATTCTAGAGTCTAGCTCTATATGCCTTGCAAATATGTTACCCCAGTCTGTAGTTTCTCCTTTGATCCTCTTGAGTCTTCCACAGAGCAAAAGTTTTCAATTTTGATGAAGTTTAATTTATCAATTTTTTCTTCTATGGATTTTGGGGTGTGAATTCTAAGAACTTTTTTGTCTAGTCAGAGTTCCAAACAATTTTCTCTTATGTTTCTCTATCAAAGTTCTATAGTTTTGCATATTACATGTAAGACCATGATTCATCTTGAGTTGATTTTTGTATACGGTGTGAGACTTGGGTCAAGGTTAAATTTTTTTTCATCCATGGATGCTCAGGCGTTCCAGCACTATTTGCTGAAAATTCTTTCTTTCCTCCACTGAATTACTTTTGCACATTTTTTTTTTCAAAAATCAGTGACCATATATCTATGGGTTTTTTTTAAACTCTCTATTCTGTTCAATTAATCTATGTGTCCATGCCTCCATAAATAATACAGTCTTGATTACTGTAGTTTATGTGATGCAATGGAGGTGTTAGCTAACCCTGTGGTGGTAATCGCATTACAATATACAAGTGTATTAAATCAACATGTTGTACACTTTAAACTTACAGAATGTTATATGTCAATTATATCTACACTTAAAAAAAGAAAAATGGAAGAAAAAAAAGAAATGTCTTTTATATTTATCCATGCTTTTATTTGCTATGTTCTTCCTTCCTTCCTATTGTTACAAATGTCTTTTATCATTTCCTTTCACTTTAGAGAACTTTCTATAGCATTCTTTAAGTGTATATTCTCTTCTCTTATTCTTTTTACTGCCCTTCACCTGAGAATAGTTAGATTTCTTCCTCACTCCTGAAAGATATTTTTACTCGGTGAATATTTTACTGGATTCAGAGTAGACTGTTTTTCTTTACTGCTTGAAAAGTAGTGCGCTGGCCCTAACCTCTGTGACTTAGTTGGCTGAAAATCGTCCCACAAGTGAAAAGTCACTGGTTAGATTCTGGGTCAGGGTACATGCATGCGTTGCAGGTTTGGTCCCCAGTACCCTGTCAGGGCTGGATGGAGGTGGAAATCCAAGCTCTTTACTGACACCTGGTGGCAGTGGGGCAATGGTGCTCACCAACTTCCTGAGAAAATTCTTGGCTCTTAGGCTTTGTGAGGGTGGAAGTCTAGACTCCCTCCTCAGCCTTTGCTATGTGGATAGGGATAGGAGTACAGTTTCGCTTTTTTAAAAATTTGGTTTGGCTAAAGTAGAGCAGTTATGGTCCATTCTGTCTTCCTAGGTTGCCCTTCTTCTGGTCATTTGGCAAGAGAGAACACATTTTGCTTAGAGCTTTTTTGTTTGTGTCTGTAGTTAGCATAATCAGATTTCTGGCTTCTTCAACACTGGGTCTGAGATATATATGAAGCCAAAAGCAAATCCAAGGAAGTCATTATCATTTCACCCCTTGGGCCATGAAGATATGAAGATCCTAGTTCTTAGTTAAATTCTTTCCTTCACCTTTTAGTATGTATATATGCATGTATGTATTTATTTGTTTTCCAGGGTTTAGTTGTGCTTATGGACAAAGTCAGCAAAAGTGGCCAGTCAATTCTTGTAGCAATTATAATATTGTGTTGTGAAACTTATTGAATATGCATAAATAAAATGTATGCCAACAGTGATACACAGAGCAAATTTTGCAGACATAAAGGCCACTATATAATGATTCCCTAAGTCCATTGTAGTAATTGTTATAAAATTTTGTCAGTTTAAAAATTAACTTCTGTTAAATTTGTGCCTTTGCCACATACATGCTATTTTATAAGCTCAAAAATAAAATATCAAAATATATTTATTTCCAGATGTTAAAAGTAAATTTTATGAAAGTATCAGTGTTTGAAAAAAGAGAAATCTTTACCAGAAAAATAAAGACAAATTGGATTATCAAATATATTTCTGAAAAAATAAGTGGAATCTTTAATTTAAAAAAAAGGTAAGAGTTCTTTATTTTTTTATAGCTGAGTAGTATTCATGTAAATGTACCACAGCTTTATATTCCACTCATTTTCTGATGAGTATTTAGGCTGATTCCAAATCCTGGCTATTGTAAATTATGCTGCAATGAACGTAGGGGTGCGTAGGTCCTTTCAAATCAGTGTAACCCATGTGGTTGGGTTACAACCACATGGATGGACTTAGAGGGTATTGCACAAAGTGAAATATGCCAGTCAGAGAAAGATAAGTACCATATGACTTCACTTATATGTGGAATAAATGAACAAAATAAACAAAGGAACGCAACAGAGACAGACTCATGGATACCAAGAACACACTGACAGCTGTGGTGGGGGAGGGTTGGGGAACTGGGCGAAACAGGTGAAGGGATTGAAGAAAAAAAACTCATAGACACAGATACCAGTGTGGTGATTGCCAGAGGGAAGTGGAGTAGGGGCAGGTAGAAGAGAGTAAAGGGGGAATAAATGGTAACAGAAGAAGACTAGACTATGGGGGGTGAACACACAATACAATATACAGATAATGTACTAGAGAATTGTACGCCTGAAACTTATTTAGTTAACCAATGTAACCCCAATAAATTCAATTAAAAATTAAAAAAAAACAAAAAGACATCCTAGTATCAACAGAATGTAGCATAAATACATCATCAAAGTAAAATATTTCTACCTTTCTGTAAAACCATAACTGATAAATTTCAATAACAAAAAATATGGCAAGTAAAATAATCTCAAGAATCTGTTACAAATGAATATATTTTCTGCCAATCTAGCTATGCACCTGTATTATCTGAATATTAAACAATAGAATATTTGTTGAAAAATACCTCCTTCAATTAAGAAATTTTAACTTTCCAGGTGACAATACAGAGAACAGGACATATTATGTTACCATTTACAGTTCTTTTTTCTCTAGAGCAATGATATATCCCTGCACTGCTAAGGTCTAACTTGACTTGAGGTCAGCATTGGCTCACCAAGGGGATTAACACCCCTCCCTTCCCCCACACAGGGAGAAAGAATCTCCCCAGGGAACAGCCTGCCCTCCCTCTGGGGACCAGATTGTCAGAGGGGAGCAGGGAGAGACAAGCACATGCACAACTGGAGCCAAGATGGTGTCCATAAAGGCCCAGGAATCAGATTCCATAAGAGACACAGAACCTTGAACCATCTAGCAAATGAATTGGTTAGAGGGCAGAGCCAGTGCAAATCTGTGAACGTTTAGGAACTTGCTTGGTTATTTTGAAAAAGCTCCTGGTCTACCCTGGCCAGATGGCTCAGTTGGTTAGACCTTTATCCAGTAGACCAAAAAAGGTTGAGGGTTCAATCTTCAGTCAGGGCTCACATCAATGTCTGTCTGTCTGTCTCTCTCTCTCTCCCTTTTCCCCTCTCTAAAATCAATAAACATATATCCTTAGGTGAGGATAAAAAATAAATAAAAAAGAAAAAGTTCCTGGCCTTTCTCAAGCCTGAGGTAATATAATCCATGCTAACAAAGAGCTCCCTCTCAAGGAGTAACACATGCTTACCCCATTTGTTGGCATGTTCTCTCCATAGCAACCATGTGGTCTTACCAGCAATGTGGTCAGTAGCTGCGAAGGCTACAAGTAGGCTCCAAACCAAGCCTGGGTACTGGATACACCAGCTCTAGCTGGCCAGAGAACAGCCAGGAACTGGACTGAGCTCCAAAGGACTAAATTTTAATGTGGTACAGAATCTCTGAATATTGACCTTATTTCTGGGCCTGATGAAGACAAGATTAGGCTTTTTCTGTGGCAGGACATACCGAGGTGAGACACTGGGAACCTGGAGAAAGACTTCTAATCGTACCATGTCACAACCTCCCATGTGTGGGCTTTCAGAATGCTTTCCTTGGGACTACATGAAAGAACATGATTTCTACCCACAAGAGATGAGGGATACTTCTGTAACAACTCTGCAAAACTGCTTTCATTTGGACGGAATGGCTCAGAGAGAAAATAACAGAGATGCTGCTCTTCAATGGATGATTGTAAGCAATACCTCCAACTGAATCTAAAGAAAGAGAAGCATGGGCATTCCAGTTCAAGATGGCAACATGGAAAGATCCTGAACTCACGTTCTCCCATAGACACAACAAATCTATAACTACATATGAAAAAATTTCCTCTGAAAGCAACCTAAAAATTAGGTAAGCTACTCCTACACATTGGGATAAACCACACATCAAAGTGGGTAAGAGAGGCTGAGACACAATCTCACCATTAACCCCACTCCTCGCATGATAACCCACATTTGGGAGAAAAGAACCCCAGGCTTCTTCCTGGGGAGTAGAGGATTTGAACCCCACATGTGACATCCCAATTTTAAGATCTGCCCCTGAGAGACAAGCTCCCCCACCCACCAATAAAACATCTAGCTTCGAAAGCCAATGGAACTTGTGTCCACAAAACCTGCAAGGACATAGGATCAGAAAAACAGTTCTTAAAGTTCCCCTGAAGACTGACCCACTCCAGGGCCCAGCACAGAGGCAGCTTACTGTAAAGTGCTCAGACTTTCTGTAAAATTGCTTACCTTAAAGCATCAGCCTGAGGGACAGGCATCTAATTTAACACACATTTAGGAACCTGCTGAAATACTCTTTGAAGACAGAAGCTGGCAGTCACCATCCTTTTCCTCGTCCTCTGCATTGCTCAAGGTGACAGGTATCTCCCAAAAAGGAGCTTGTGTACTCAGCTGGCACTGCAGTTTGTGTGGCTGCCACCCAGGAGACACCTCTTGATCACCAGTCCTGGTGGCCAGTGAGGTTTATGCTGGGGGGTCCCACATGACTATAATAAGCAGAGCAACAGCTTTTAACCACCTGTACCCTGAAACCAGGAAAGCTGATGTTCGTGTTGCCTATCTCTACCAGAACCAATAAGCAGAGACAGGGATTGAGTGTTTATGGGTATTTTATTCAGCTGGCCAGAGATCTGAGAAGACAGCAGGTTGTGTACCCTAACAGATCATATTAAATTCCATTTTAAACCAACCCTTTTTATAAGGAGAAAAGTGTGGGTAAGGGGTTTGGATTTCAGGGCGGGGGAAAGTATAGGTGAGGGATTTGGAATTCAGGAAAGAGGTTAATCAGATGAAAGCTGAAGTCTAGCAATTTCCTTAACATCCTTTCATTCACTGATTGTCCTGTGTCATGTCCTGGGTGATTTTCTTTATCTGCGTCCTGGACAGCATACCATCTCCCCTGGAACACAATGGCTTGGATACCACCTCGATTGCTTCTGGTGCTTCTGGAGCACAAAGATAATTGTCTGTGGTCTCCTGGGGTTAGGGTGGGCCATACCTCCAGTCCCTGAAACAATAGCTTCTACATGCATTAACTACTAGGCTTATTACTTATTACCTTAAATTAAAATTTTCCAACTCTTGAGTCCCTCATGAACCCCAGAGTGCAGGAGCAAGGCAATAGACCAAGGCACTCAGTCTTTCTGTAAATAAAAAAATAAGCCTATTAGCTTATTTTCATTGCTTCAGCCTTAGAGGCAGGTTTCTAGTTCAACACATATCTAGGGACCAACTGTTGGGAACTGTTCTGTCTGGTTTCAGAAGTTGTAACCGCCCCCTGTGGCCAAGGCTGAGTGAGCGACCTCCGGACTGTGAGCCACTGAGGAAACAGCTTATCTCCCTGGCAAGAGTGTTGCCTCTGCCATCTCTAGCCTCCAACGCTTGGTCAGTTAGTCAGAGTTTATGGGTAAGACCTCTCAGAGGAGGGGCAACCCATGCCAGACACGATCACTTGTGGGTAGCCATCTGGAAAGGATTTGGGGGCTGCAGCAAAGTGAGGGCAAAGGACCCTCAACCCCCTGGCTATTTTGACATAGCCCGAGTCCCCTTTCTATCTGGGAGAAGCGTTTCCTGGCTCTAATCCACTTAAGCCTGAATCTTGACGGGGAGGGGATACAGCCCTCTGCCAGCTAGAGCGGTTTCCGGGGTAATCAGGCATAAGAAAGAATATGTAAAATCCTGTGAAACCTGCTTCTGTTTAGAATGCTCTCAATTAAATAAGGATCCAAGCAAGAAGTGAGTTTGTTCCTCAAAGTTTTATGGCTCTTTAACTATCTGACCCTGACTCAAAATAGGCCCTCAGAGTTCTTTGTTATCTATTGTTTGATCCTTACTACTTGACATTGATTGATGAGCCTTACCTGTATCCCTGTGTGTTACAAACCTAATAAATACCATTGAGGTAAGGACTCATGGCCTTTCTCTCTTGAGAGACTAGCCCCTTTCCTCCCCAAGCAAATCATGTCTTGGTAGCATTATGTTCATCCGTGGTGGTCAGGGTGCCTTGTGAGCAGAGCCCCACACACACCAACTATAATCTTCTCCAGAGGTCTGGGAGACCAGTGGGTATCATTTTAGACTGCTCTCTGCTCCACCCCAGGTCATCAAGGTCTCTGATAGAGGAACTTGAGTACTTGTTTGGTGCACCAGCTTTCATGACTGAGAGCACACACCTCTCAACAGACTGATTCTGGTGAGCAATGGGCTTTCAATTTACATATTCAACAGGATGGTAGCAAAGAAAAAGTTCTCAACTGGCTGTCACGTCAGGTGCAATGCAGAGGGAGCAGAATAAAACACTCATCTCCTAGTCATCCCCTAGTCTTCTCCTAGTCTTCCCCTAAAAGCAAAGGTGCTTTTTAAAGGCGCTTTAAAAAGCACCTTTGCACTTTAAAAAGGTGCTACCCAAGGATCTGACTTCCTATCACCATGAGTCTACCAAGACTGAGTCATGAAGAAACAGAAAATCTTAACAGACCAATTACTAATCAGGAGATTGAATCAGCAGTTAAAAATCACTCCACTAACAAAAGCCAGGACCAAATGGCTTCCCTGGGAAATTCTACTAAACATTTAAAAAATAATTAATACCAAGTATTCTCAAATCCTTCCAAAAAATATAAAGAAGAATACTTCCCAACTCATTCTGTGAGGTCAGTATTGCCCTGATACCAAAACCAGACAAAGATCTATTTGCTTGGAATGAGAACAAAGACAAGAGAAGTAAAAATTGACTCTCCGGTAAGAAAAAAAGATCTCAAGCAAATATCCTAATATTTTGCCTGAGAAATTAGAAATTCAAGAGAAAAATAAACACAGTGAACAGAAAGAAGGGAAAATAATTTTATAAAATAATTAAAATTTTATAGAAAAAATTAAGTATAGACTAATAAACGAGAAAACCAATGTAATCAGAGGTCAGTTCTTGGAAAACATCCACAAAATTTACAAACGTTTAGCCAGACTGATCAAGACAAAAGATAAAAGGTTCAAATTACTGAAATCAGGAATGAAAGAGTTGTCATAACAACCAATGTTACCAAAACAAAAGGCATTCTAAGGAATGCTATGAATAACAACTGCATGCCAACAAACTAGATAACCTAGGTGGAAAAAAATGTTGCTAAAACTGGCTAAACAGAAATAGAAAATTTCAATAGACTATAACAAGTAAAAAAATGGAATAACCAAAAACCTTCCTACAGACAAAAGCCCTCAACTAGATGGCCTCACTGGTCAATTCTATCATATTTTCTTTCAAAAACTCTTCCAAAAAATTGAAGAGTAAGGAACAATTCCCACCTCTCCCTGTGAGGTCAGTATTACCCTGATACCAAAACCAGAAAAAAAAATTGTTTGATTAAAATGTTGTGAATAAGGACAAGAAAGGTAAAAATTATGTGGGTAAGAGACCATTCAGAATTTCTTTTTGACCATGTTATAGATTTTAGATATTAATCTAAATGTGATGAACAACCACTGAAGCAGTTTGAACAAAGGCTGTTTAATAAAAAGATTACTGTGTCCACTGCATAGATTATGTACTATAGATGGCAAGAGCATAAAGAGAAAAAAACTAGTATAAGAATGATAGTAGACCAGATGAGAGCTGATTGTTTAGTTTTGGAAAGGTGTCAAAGACTAGAACCATATTTCCGACATAAGCAACCATGTTGCTAGAGGTTTCTTCCATTGAGATGGGAAAATAAGGAGAATGAACATATATGGCAGTAGAGGCATGGTAGCATGAGACAGGTCCAGAATTTAGTTTCTAGTTCTCAAAGAGAATACGGTATTTTGTATGTTTAAGCTAACATAATGAAGACTGAGTCAGTAAAATCATAAAAGTATTTACTGAACCCAACTCAATCTATGATGTACAAGAACTCTCAGTCCAGTGGGGAGATATATATGGCAGAAAAACTTTAGGGCTGTAGGTGATAAAATATGTATAATGATTGGAAGTAGCAGCAAAGCACTTATATGTACACATACATCTAAGTGTAAGAAGGAAGGGGAGCCAAAGTTTAAGAGATTCAATGTGAGATAGACATCCCAAGACAAATAAGTAGTAAATGCAAAGTGCAGAAGTTTGTTCTCCATAATTTCTAAGAGCATAAACTCTGAAACTAAAAATGCCTGTGTTGTAACTCTGGATCCATCTTTCTGAGTAGCTCTAAGATATTGGAAAAGTTTTACTACATCTTGACTGAGTGTCATCTATAAAATGGAGATAAACACAGCACCTATTCCATTGTGTCAATGTGAGGTTTAAATGAATTCATATATGTAAGACACTACCATATCTATAAGAAGCACTATAGAAATGTTAATGATGATGATGATGATGATGATAGTAATTGTAATAATGGTAAAAGTGGTAATGTGAGAGAGAAGTCTGGAGGAGACAAGGATAGAAAGATAAGCGGGGGTCAAATAGTCAAGGGCCTTCTAGGCTAAGGACTTGAATCTTATTGTGTGAACTATTTCTACTAAAAGGTTATAAGGGGAAGAATGTTAATTTTTCTTCTACCTTCTGGCTGGACTAATTAACATGAGACAGATTAATAGGGGGGAATGACCAATTTTTTGTACGCATGTACATGCGTAGATGCCATAAGAATCTGAGACCCTGAGACAGATAGGGCAGGTAAGGTTTATATTCCATCTTGAACTGAGGAAAAGGGGTGTGGTATGGAACTTCAAAGGGCATAAAGGCAATTCACATGGAGATAGAAAAACAAATGTTTGCTGAGTAAATGTTTGCTGGCCATCTTTAACAAATGTATACAGACAAGATTTGATCAAATGGGCCTTGCCAGGTTCTTCCTCTCTATCATTTAGTTCATATTAAACTATAGTTATTTATGATAATAACTCTCTTCCTGGAGCAGGTCTCCTATCTAAATTATTTTAGGCAGTTAGGGAGCACATCAAAGGTTCTGAATCTATTGTTTCTTAAAAATAACCATCTTAAAATAATCAATATCCCAAAAGGTATATTTTGGGGTGGCAAACTCATCTCCCTTCAGCATGCACTAACACTCAGCCATGTGTGTGAAGAGTGGGGGGCAAAGGGACAAAGCCTATGGAATAGAGACCAGTCGAAAGGTTCATACAATTGTTCATGAGCCACAAACTCAGTGCAACACAAAATTACATCTTAATCTGAGAATTCGAAGTCCTCTAACAAAGGGGTTGGCATAGCAGGCATTAAACTGAGCTGAGAGCTCAGAGGAAAATTGCTGGTGCTATGGACTACACCCACTCCTGTAAGCCTGCAGGCCAGCAGGGACTTGAGCTTCAAAGCTAGCCTGATTGCCAAGATGAGTTCATTCAGAGGTATGGCTCTGCAGCCTGAGTTCATTAGTCCTTGCCCCAGATCTGGTTCTGTCTATTCACCTAAACTCTCCCTCCAGGCCTCAGGGTAGGCCGCTGGGAGCCTCAGTTAGCTGTGCTCCCTGAACAGCAGTATGCCTCATTAACAACTTTTTAATGAGGTCACAGTCTGTGACTGCTCATTAATAAGCTGGTTAGTCTGCAACCCCAGGGGTGGAGGAAAGTGAGGACTGAAGCCAGTGAGAACAGAGCTCAACCTATGTATAGCTGCATCCGAGGTGGGAAGAACTAACTCCCTTTAGCAGAGACTCCTAGGCTTTTTCTCTGAGGTCTCCAGGGTCCCATTCAGATCTCAGACACTGTGATTCTGCAGATGGAGATGAGGAAGAACCAGGGCCATTGACAGGAGGAATTACAACAGTCAAACAATCTCAGACTTGGACCAGCTCCTAGTCTAGAGAGATTCTTGAGAAAATCAAATGTTCTTCAAGCTTTCTTTGATGCTTGTGTAAATGGAATATTGCTCTTGAAGCTTTGTGTCATCTTGTCTTTCATAACAATGAATTCCCTTGTTCCCCATGCATGTCCAAATGCAGATATTTTTTGCATTAGTTTTTTAAGCCCTTTTAAACTGTTCTTGTCCTGGGAGGTTCAGTGGTTAGCACTCTTCTCTTCTCCTGGTGTATGATCTCTTAAAGATCCCATCTGTTGTAAGGGTTTCAACAAATCACCCCTGTGGAGATGTGGGTGTTGACTTATACCCCTCCAGGATTATTGCTAAAGTCTCCTAATTGGCCTCCCAGCCTTCACTCACACGGTAGACTTTCACATATTCCTCATTGCAGTACAATCTCCTTAGCTTCTCCAGAGTTCTTTCTAAATACACATCTGATAATCTGTCACTGCCATGCTGAAAATCCTTACAATCATCCTCATCTTCAAAATGAAACTATTATTTTTAGCATGTCATACAAGCCTCCTTACAGCTCTAGTTTATCTCTCGAGTTTCAGTTCTTATGCATACTCCGACCATATATAAATATTCAACTGTTGTCATAGGAACTATTTTTCCCCCTACACCATGCATTCCTAAGTTTCTCTAATTATCGTCCTTTATATTACCCTCAACGATTTTGAATGTAAAAAACCTGGGTTCAAATGCTATATCTGCTTTTTATTAGCTACACAAGTTTATTCAAATTACTCTTAACTTCTACCCCTCAGTTTCCTCATCTGTGAATGAGATGGTTATACCTGCTTCATGCATTGATGACTTTATGGTTCTTTCTATTCTTTAGTATTTTTTGCAATTTAAAGTAGGATATCAGTTATGCAGAATCCTCCATTAGTTTGCCAGTAATTATAACATAGGAAATTATTAAGTTCCCTCCTTTTCCCAGAGAGCAAGGTAAAGAAAAGAATTACCATATTTTGCCTTATATAATGCACTTCTATGTATAATGCATAACCACATTTTGTGTGCATTATACACATGATTATTTATACCCATTATTATGCCCATGCTATGTTATCATTATACCCATGCATAATGTGCACGCTTATTTTTCCCTCAGAAATTTAAGCAAAAAGTGAACATTAACACAACAAAATATAGTAACATATGCACAGGTATTTACTGTCATTTAGAGTTCTCTATTTGTAAGTAAAGTATTATTTACTCATCACATATATTATCACAGGTATAGAAATAGAGGATCTATGTCACACACACACACTATATATATACACACACACACACACATACATATATTCTACCATATATACATATCACATTGTGAGATATATGGAATATGGTGAGATATATGGAATATATGGTGGAATATATGTGTGTGTGTGTGTGTGTGTGTATTCCACTGAACTATTTCTTTGGGATAATTGAAAGAACTAATAAAGTTAATTTTATTCTCTAAATAAGGGAACATGGAAAATAAGTCTTCAACAAAAAGTAGACATTATTAAATAGTTATATCTTCACTCATTTCTTCTGTCTACAGTTACTGCCTCTTGTACCATACTCCCCACACCAACTTAACTTTGACATATAATTTAAGGTTAAACTCTGATATTTTTCTTCTATTAATATCTCCCTGATTCCTCTAGTTCCAAGTTCACTCTCCTCTTACACCCATGGTATCATGCATGTATCACATTATGGATATTGTCATTGTATTTAAAAAGTTTTTTATTGTTCAATTAGAGTGGTCCCCATTTTTTCCCAATTACTCTCCCCTGCCCTACTCACTCTCCACCTTCTCCATTCAATCCTCTCTGTTGGGAACCACCCTGCCTGGTTTCAGTAGCTGTAACCCCTCCATAGTTAAGGCTGAGAGAGCAAACTTCGGACCATAAGCCACTAAGGAGACAAAGCTTATCTCCCTGGCAGGAGCACCACTTCTGCTCCTTCATCCATAACTGGCCCCCAATGCTTGACCAGTTAGCCAATGACAGGTAAGATTCCCCAAGGGGGGAACAACCTAAGACAGGCATGATCACGTGGAGGTCCCAGGGAAGGACTTGGGGGGCTATGGAGAAAGGGGGTGATAGACCCTCACCCCTCAGCTTTGACAAAGCCTCAGTTCTCATTCTGTTTGCGAGAAGTCTCCTAATTTCTTGGCTATCTTGCCTCCTCTGCCTCACTTAAGCCTGAAATGATGACAGAGGGTGATGCAGCCCTGTGCTGGAAAGGGCAGGCTCCCTGGGAGATCAGGCTTGAGAAAGGATATGTAAAATCCTGTGAAACCTGCTTTGCTAAGAATGCTCTTAATTAAATAATAAAGGCCCAAGCAGGAAATGAGTTTGTTTCCCAAAGTTTTGTAGTCTTTTAGCTAATAGACCCTGACTTAGGATAAGACCTAATAGTTCTTTGTATGCTATCTATTGTTTGATCCTTACTGCCTGACAATGATTAATGAACTTTACCTGTATTACTGTGCAAATTGAAACCCAATAAAAGCTTGTCTGGGCAAGGGTAAGCGTGCTCTCCCCTTAAGAGAGTGGCCAGGTCGCTCCAAGATGCTCCCTCATTGAGGGAATAGCCATGCCTTCCCTCTTCCTCCACAAGCTTCAGTAGTCCGAGTGAATTTGTATCATGTCTCATCCATAATGCCACAGACACTGCGGGCTGGTGTCTAGTCACCTCCTCCATGTTGTCTTTGTCCATGTGTCCCTTATACATGTTCCTTAACACTTCTCTGTCTTTCCCCCATTATCCCCTTCCCTCCTCCCCTCTGGTTATTGTCAATTTGTTCTTTGTTTCCATGTCTCTGGTTCTATTTTGCTCACTTACTTGTTTTGTTGATTAGGTTCCACTTATAGGTGAGATCATATGGAATTTGTCTTTCACTGCCTGGTTTACTTCACTTAGCATAATACTCTTTAGATCCATCTATGCTGTCTCAAAGGGTAGAAGTTCCCTCTTTATTTCTGCTATGTAGTATTCCATTATGTAAATGTACCACAGTTTTTTGATCCACTGATTTACCGATGGGCACTTAGGCTGTTTTCCTTGCTGCTGTGAACATTGGGTTGCATAGATTCTTTTGAATTGATGTTTCAGGATTCTTGTGGTGTAATCCCAGCAGTGGAATTGTGAGGTCAAAAGACAATTCAATTTTTAGTTTTGGGGGGAAAGTCCATACTGTTTTACACAGTGGCTGTACCAGTCTGCATTCCCACCAACAGTGCAGTAGGATTCCCTTTTCTCCACAACCTCTCCAACACTTGTTGTTTGTTGATTTGTTTATGATGGCCATTCTGACTGGTGTGAAGTGGTATCTCATTGTGATTTTAATTTTCATCTCTCTGATGGCTAGTGATGCTGAACATCCTTTCATTTGTCTTTGGGCCCTCTGTATATCCTCCTTTGAGAAGTCCTGAAGGAGAACACAAGCAGGAAAATTTCAGGAATCCCATGCAGCAATATTTTCACCACTATATCCCCTAGAGCAAGGTATATAAAGGAAGAAATAAACAAATGGGACTCGATGAAATTAAAAAGCTTCTGCATAGCTAAAGAAAACATCAGCAAAATTAAAAGAACCAACCATATAGGAAAATATAATTGCCAGTGATACCTTGGACAAGGGTTTGATCTCCAAAATGTATAAAGAACTCACATGACTCCATAACAGGAAGAGAATCCAATTAAAAAATGGACAAAGGACCTGAACAGACACTTCTCCAAGGAGGACATATAATTGTATTTTTATACAATTATATGGGACACAGTAAGGAGAGTTTATCATTAATGTTTTTATTTCTGAGGCCTAGTCTAATATCTGGTATTGACACTGAGAGTAAGTGCTCAATAAATGAATACATAGTCCCCAAATTGTTTTCCTAGCCCTGACCTCTCACTGAAAAGTGTTTTATATTTCCAACTGCCACCAAGACGTTTCTGCTTAGATGTCAAGACATATGTCTAGCACCATGTTCATGATCTTATTTTCCCAATTTCAAACCTTAAGAAAAAAAATTCTTGTTACTTATTCCTCCTTTTGACCCCACTACTCAGTGACATATTCTTTTATTAAATCAGTAAATATTTGCATACTGAATCTTGAACAGTGAAGAAGGCATTGCCCAGAAGAAGTTTCTGTTTCTGTGAGTGAGACAAAGACACAAACATCTTTGGAACAAAAAATGCCATGTAAAGTGCTGTGTTGTGTTATAATTCTACACTTTGTTAAATGCTATCACAGAAGTGTTCAAACAATCTCCTAATCCCACTCATTCTTCCTTCACAAAATTCTTCTTACTCTAACTTTGGCTCAATTCCCGATCTCATTGCCACTGCCATTAGACACCAGTATATGACACTGTCCTAGCCCTTATTTCTAAATTATTATTATAAGAGCTTCCTCACAGTTATTGCTTCCATACTCATGTCCCAATCCTCCTTTACACTTACTACTAAGTACTAGATTTACAGGGATGAGAAAAGCTGAGTCCCTGACCTTAGGGACATTACAGTTCAAAGGAGAGGAGAGATATTAAACAAAGCACTGCACAAATAAATTATATAATGCACTATGAAGGAAAAGAATAAAGTGCTCTGTGATAAAATAATGAGAAGTCTTAATTTGCATTTAGATCAGAAAAGACCTCACTGAGGAAGTGACATTTAAAGTGGTATCAGAAGAGTATGTAGGAGTTAAGTAGGTAAAAACAAAGAGGAATAATATACAGAGCAAAAGGATTAGTATATACAAATATTCCAAGTCAGTCATTGTAGAAATGGTGTCGGTGTCAGTAACACTAATGATGTCAGTCATCCTATAGTCAACTGGAATGCCCCTTACCCTCCTTGATGGCAACTTTCAAGTTCCAGGTCAAATTGTACTTTGATAGAACCTGATCATATATAGTATTTGCTAAGGTTTGGCATGTTTTCTACACTTTATATCTCATTTCCTTCTCACAAAAGATGTTGGGCATTTTAACATGAGAAACTGAGACACGGAATAATTGTCTCCAGGTCATGAGGTTAGGAGTCAGTGAAGAAAACCAGAAAATTTGTTTTGTCTAAAATCTCTCTTTTTTTATTAAAAAGCCAAATACTTGCACATGATAAAAATTCAACCAGACTCTACTCCTTCCTGCTGGAGGCAGAAATTAATTTCCCTTTCTTTCATATGGGTGGGACTTACTAACTTGTTCCTAAGGAATACAGTAGGTAAAGGGAATAGTGATGTCATATTAACATCAGGCACACCATAACGTGATATGATGAGGACACTTCACCCCAATGGTATTATTCCCCCACCTAAAAAAATATCTAATCACAAAAAAATACAAAACTGAGAAACAATCTACAAGATACCTGACCAATTATTTTTATAAGTGCCACTTAGAATAAGGGAACACTGAAAACATGACAGATTGGAGAAAAATAAGGTTATATAACAACTAAATGCAATATAATATCCTGGATTGAATCCTGGTACAAAAAAACAAATGTGTGGGAAAGTCGATCAAATTCAAATAAGGACTATATTTTAGTTAATAGTGTTGTACTAATGTTAATTTTTTAGTTCTGAAAAATAAATGATGTTTATGTGAGATGGTAATATTAAGGGAACTTTAATAGATTGTTAAATTGAATTCTTACTATCTTTGCCATTCTTTTATATTGTAAATCTAAAATAATTTTAAAATTAAAAAGATTTAAGTCAAAAAATTGAATCAGTATAAAATTATATAAAATCAAAAGTAGATTTCCCTCTCAGGGTTGACCTCTGTACCCCATTTCCTTGCCCTGAAGCAACTTATCAATTTCTTATATATCCTTACAGAAATGTTTTAATAATACATTTTGTATATATATTTGAATTTTTCTTCTTATAAAATAGATGCAGCTTATGTTGTATGATATGTATGTCATGTTCTTCACCTTGATTTTTTAAATAAACTTTAAAATTGCTGAGCATCACAAACCAGAGAGATCCAGTGCTGCGATTAAATTTACATCACTCTGACTTCAACTTCAGTGTTTTATTCTACACAATGCTCCTTTCTCTAGCATTGAATGTAGTTTTCTTTTTTGAACTTCATCCTGTTGGCATCTGAAATTTATTATGGTATCAAAAGACAATAGATTCAAGGAAGGTCAGGTCCCCACGAGGAAGGAAAGGAAGAGAAGTTAAGGTGAGCCCAGTAGCACCTGGGGGAAAATACAAGTGCCAGCTCTTCAACTGGCCCCAGGATAAAAGAAGCACTGCTGGAAATAACTCTCCTAATTAGTCAGGAATGGAAGTATGTATGGCCAATCTATGTAGCTTACTCATACCTGAGAGAAAGCAGCAGTGACTTGATTTCAGGTCTAGCCAGTTTATCCAAAACAGTTAGGAAGACTTCCTTGATTCCTCTTCTGGTTCTTCTGACAACAGAGCTGGAACTCTTCAAATACTCAAGGACATGCATGAAACACGGGTCAGGCAGGGCCGGACAAAGATCTGCCTGTTGGGTATGGGTAAGGCTCCTTACCATGGCCCAGTTCTGCCAAGGGTCCCTCTCTAGCTTCAGTTGCTAGACTGAACAAAGTTTGTGCAGGGTTTGGTGGGACACCTAATTCTATTCCAATGTCCACACTGGAAAGATCTCAGTTTCTCTCTTCCCTAGCCCTCATTTTCCCCTTTCTGTGTCATAAGATAAGTAAGATTTGAGACCAAAAGAAGATTGATATTACCAAAGTTATTTTCCAGTTCTGTCCTCTAAAGTTTTCTGGGGTCAGGAAGCTTAGGCCCTGCAGCCTCAATGGGATATAAAATTCCCCCATTTTTTGACTTTCCTCTAAGTGACTTAGGGAAGACTTGCCTCAGTGCAACATTCATGAGACAGAGGACATCAAAGTACACTATTTCTTTAGAACAATTCTTTGGGTATAGAAGTCCTAAAAGAGTGGGTTCCTACCCCTGGGACAGTCAGTCGAATAATTAGCAGAGGGATGTTTCTGCGAAAGGTGTGGAGGAGCTGATAAGGAGCCTATGTGGCAGCTGCAAGCCACCAGGTTCTGCGATGCTTTCCACTCACAAGCCAGGGAAGTTCTGTGGGAAATCCTCTAGACTGTTTCATTTCTCCCCCCTCCTCATTCTCAATCCTGCTCTACTAACAGCAAATACCACTTGTCCTGACATAGAGCTTCTAATGAAAGTGTAATTCTGACTAAAGGAAGAGCAGTCATTGAGAAAATTAAGAACTTTAATGAATGAACTTTGTCATACTCATTTATTCATTCATCCAATCAGTCATCCCCAAACACATATTAACAGCATTGGACACTGGGCTTTCTCCTATGAAGATAATTAAGATAGTTCATGCTCTGAAGGAGTTCACAGATTTAGATATAAATAAGTAATTATAATATCAGATTAATGAAAATGGTTTTTAAGAATAAGAAACTAGAGAAGGTGACTAATCTTCTCTGGAACATCACATGGGAGGCAGACCTGAGTTTTGAGGGTCGGAAAAAAGAAGTCAGCCAGGTGGAAGAGAGGGTGTAAGTAGAGACAATGTCACATGCAAAGGTATAGAGACACATAAGGACTGAGTTCAATCAATGGTAACACACTCAACACTGAAACAGAGGAAGGAGAGTTGGCTATGGGAGACCAAAGATGACACTTAGCATGTAGGTTATGTTCATTTCATGTGCCTTGTTAAAAACCTTAGAGTTTTTTAAATTATTTTTTCTGATTATGGTTTTAAGTGCAATCTCTGTCATTTACTCTCTATAAAACTACAAAGTTTCTTAACTACAAAATTATATGTCTGCCTTAAATTTTAATTTACTCATCTCTCATACAGGGAAGATAAAGATGGCATTTAAGTCATAGAGTTGTGAGGAGAAAATGAGAATGAATGTAAAGAACAAAGCATAAATATAAACTCAGTAAATATTGCCATTTATCATCACCATAATCATCATTTTAATTTTAATGTATTTATTGTGATATATAACAAATATAGCTCACCGTAGAAAAGTTGGAAATCTAGGAAAAAATAGGAAAATAAATTCCTCTCCTTTTAGCTCCCGAAGTAGATCACTTTTAAATTTTGCATATATCCTTTCAACCGTTTTACACAAGCACACATGAAGTTGGAAATTTATGTGATAATATATGGTAATGATTACACTACAGCATTAAATATTCTTCAAAAATTATTTAAATGATTGCATGTTTTCTTAAATGCATCCTTTCTGTTTGTTTTTATTTTTATTGAATTTATTGAGATGACATTGGTTAATAAAGTTAGATAAGTTTCAAGAGTACAGTTGTAAAATATAGCATCTGTATATTGTATTGTGTGTTTACCGCTAAAGTCAAGTCTCTTTTCATCACCGTTTATTCCCCCTTTACCCTCTTCTACCTCCCCCCACTGCCCTTTTCCTCTGATAATCACCATACTGTTCTCTGTGTCTGTGAGTCTGCATTCTTTATATTTGAATTATTCATTTATTTATACATTGATGATATTTTTCTTTTTTGTTTATGTATTTATTTTTATCCTCAGCTGAGGAAAATTTTTGTTGCTTTTTACTTATTTTTAAGTTTTATTGAATTTTTTTGCATTACCATTTAACCCCCTGATACTCCCCTCTCCCCCACTGCAGTTACCACACAGTTGTCCACATCCATGAGTCCTTTTTCCTTTTTTGCTACATTCCTCCACCCCCTTACTTCCCCACCATAGCTGTCAATCTGCCCTCTGTCTATGAGTCTGTCTCTGTTTTCCTTATTCAGTTATGTTCAGTTAGTTCAAATTGTGACTCTAATGGTCAGCACTGAACAAAGTCACACATAAAATCATTGCCTCCATATCTTCTACCAGAAGGGCTTCTTGTATTAAAATGTGTGAACATTAAAGGATTCTCATACAGTTGTACCAAAGTGATTTTCAGAGAAATTATATTAATTTTCACAACTGTAAACAAAATAAGATATTGCTTAGTACACCACCCATTACTAGCACTGAATATTATTCAATATTTCAAATTTGATAAATTGAATTTAAATATTGACAATTTTTATTTTATTACTTGCAAAATAGAGTAAGTTTTATATCCTTACTGGCCATTGCACCTTTTGATGAAATAATTTTGTGTCTTCTATTTTTCTTTTGGGAAGATCATGTCTTTACAAAGGTTATTTATATAGTTCATTATATATTAGGTAGGCAAATACTTTTTTTACTTTTCATTGCCATTATTGTAAATGTCTTCCCCATTTTGTCATTTACTTTTCCATTTTGTTTATGGGTTGTTTTACATTGTAAATATTTTATTCTTAATAATACTCAATTATGTTCTTCAAATAAAAAGCAATACATTTTCACTGTGGAAAATGTAAAAAATATAAAATACAAAGAAGAAATTTAAAGTACTTGGAACTGTAGCACTAAAATATTAACAAAGAAATACAACTGAAGGCTTTCTGTGTGTGTGTGTAATACATATATAAATTTTCATTTTAAAATAAATGCCTTGCATTAAAAATACTATTTTGTAGCCTTTGTCAACTTAGCAGAACTTATTAAATATTTTGCATACCATTTGGTGTTTTTATACTTTTAAATTACTTCATAGCATTTCACAGTATAGATATAACACAGTTTATTTCACCAATCTGCTATTTTTATATTTCTATTTTTTGTACTTTGTTTATTTCTTTCAATTACTCTATTATAAAGCTGAGAGCAGCATTCTGATAGATAAAATCTGTACATAATCTAAAATTGAATATATGGAATTACTAGTTCAAAGATTCTCTTGATACATACTATGAAATCCACTTATTGTTTGTAACTACACTGCTTGAATGTTGATATTCTCTCACTTTCACCCAAAATAAATATTACCATATTTAAAAGTTTTAAAGAAAAATTAATCTCCTTTTTAAAATTTTGTTTGATTTCTTATAACTTTGAACTTTTTTCTTCATTTGACATTTGATTTCTGGTGATGTGAATTCAATGATTATAGATTTATATAATTTTCTCTTGGGTAATCTGTAACATTTGTTAAAAAACTTTATTTTTATTGTTTACATTATTAAAAATGTCCCCATTTTCACCTACTTTGCCTACCTCCTCCTGCCCTCACCCACCCCTTCCCTCTGGCCATCACCACACTGTTGTCTGTGTCTATGAGTTATGCATATATGTTCTTTGGCTAGTTTCTTCACCTTCTTTCATCCAATCCTCCACTATCCCCACCTCTGACAGCTGTCAGTTTGTTCCATGTATCCATGTCTCTATTTCTATTTTGTTCATCAGTTTATTTTGTTCATTGGACTCCACATACAGTGAGATCATATGGTATTTGTCTTTCATTGTCTGGCTTATTTCACTTAGCATAATAATCTCCAGGTCTATCCATGCTATCGCAAAAGGTAAGAGTTCTTTCTCTTTTATAGACCAGTACATATATAACAGGAATTCAATAAACAGCTCTGGGGCAACTTGAGGAAAAAAATAAATGTTACATTCTCACCTTAAACAATATAACAAAAATATATAATATGATTTAAATGTAAACATGAAGCTCAGTTTAATTTGAAGTAAATATAGGTTAATATTCAATTTAGCTTTTTGAAGGTCTTTGTCAGCCCATATTCCAAAGCATAATTCATAAAAAATTCATGATTTGAATGTAAAAATTAAATAAATATGAACATTAAAAGCCTTGCATAGAAATTAAAAGATAAATTGAGGGTAATCTGTAAGACTCTCTTAATGTCTCATAAATATTGTCTCTATTTGTATTTCTTAATCCATTCACCTTTTCACCCCTCCCCTCAGTCCTCCTCCCATTTGGCAACTGTCAAAATGTTCTCTGTATCTATGAGTCTGTTTCTGTTCTATTTGTTCACCAATTTTATATTTTAGATTTAATTGTTGATGTATATGTATTGCCATTTTACTATTCATATATTTTATCTTTTTTTCTTCTTTTCAAAGGAGACCCTTTACCATTTCATGTAATACTGGTTTGATGATGATGAACTCCTTTAGCTTTTCCTTGTCTGGGAAGCTCTTTATATGTCCTCTGATTTTAAATAATAGCTTTGCTGGGCAGAGTAATCTTGGTTGTAAGTCTTTGCTTTTCATCACTTTGATATTTCTTGCCAATCCTTTCTGGCCTGCAAGGCTTCTGTTGAGAAATCAACTAACAGCCTTATGGGATCTGCCTTGTAGGTAACTAACTGATTTTCTCTTGCTGCATTTATGATTCTCTCTTTATCTTTAAATTTGCACTTTGATTATGATGTCTTAGTGTGGGCCTCTTTGGGTTCATCTTGTTTTGGACCTGTGCTCTTTCTGGACTTGTATGTCCATTTTCTTCACCAGGTTGGGAAAGTTTCCTGTCATTATTTTTTCAAATAAACATGTTTTCAATTTCTTTCTCTCTCTCTTCTCCTTCTGCTTCTCCTTCATGGCACCCCCATGATGTGAATATTGGCATTTTTAAAGTTGTCCTAGAGGATCCATCTATTAACTTCATTTTTATCATTCTTTTTCTTTTTGCTATTCTGATTGGGTGTTTTTTGCTTCTTTATATTCCAAATTGCTGATTTGATTCTCTGCTTCATCTACTCTACTGTTGATTCTCTGTAAATTATTCTTCATTTCAGTCAGTGTACCCTTCATTTCTGACTGGTTTTATCCTCAATTTCTGACTGGTTATTTTTTATGTTTTTTTAAGTGGTTTTCATGATCTTTCCATGTTTTTGAAGTTTTCACTAAGTTTATCTACTCATCCCCTAAGTTTATTGAGCATCCGTATAACTAGTGTTTTGAACTCTGTGTTTAGTAAATTGCTTGTCTCCACTTTGTTTCATTCTTTTTCTAGAGTTTTGTTCTGTTCTTTTATTTGGGCCATATTTCTTTGTCTCTTCATTTTGGTAGCCTCCCTGTGTTTGTTTCTGTGTATGAGGTAGAGCTGCTATATCTCTCAGGCTTGATAGAGTGGCCTAATGTAGTAGGTGCCCTGTATAATTCAGTGGCACAGGTTCCCATTTGCCTAAGCTGGGCACTCCAGCTACATATCCCCCTCGTGTGGGCTGTGTACACGCTCTTGTTGTAGTTGACCCTTGATTGATGTTGGCATATCAGTGGGAGGAATTTAGCCCTAGATCAACCAGCTGCAAGGACTGACTGTGACCACCATGAAGGACCAGCTGTGTAGGACTTAATTTGTACCTGCTAAGGCTACCTCTTAAGTGTGTCACTTGTGGATGTGGTTGGGTAGTGTTTTGATGAGCTCTGAAGCTGTCCACCAAGTGTGCAGGCTCTCAGGCCTCCTGGGAGGTACAGGCCAAGGTCAGCTGCCTCCTTTTTTCTACCCAGAGACACCTGGCATAAGCTATAAATTAATCTGCAGATGGCTGCTACTTGTTCTGGGATCAGAGGTGCTCCAGAGAGGCCAAGCTTTGAATAAGACCTGCTGCTACTAGTGTTGGGCATGCAGCAACTTAGTGAGAGTTAGGGGGCATGTTTGTTTGAGAAATTTTAGGAAAGGCTGAAGCATGAGCCAAAATAGGCCAACGGACTGTTCACATGGAAAAGCCAGTGGAAATGCCTTGGGTGAATGCCTAAATTGGGTGGAGCAGGGTCTTAGGGAACCACCAGGGCAGGAAGAATAGTGATAACCAGGTTAAAGGAGACTCCTATATGGTGCCAGCCTGCCCACTCTGTTGGGGGAGGACTTAGAAAAGGAACAATGGCCTCTGCCTGAACTTCTCTCTGGGAGAAAGCTGCCCCCCCAGCTCTTGCCCTGCTGCCAGACAATTTAGTTCCTCCCCATATGCCTCTGGTTCCTTTCAAGCTCTGTCCCAGCACTGGAGCTCAGAGATAGTGAATCCATAGGTCTGTATGCAGGTTCTTTAAGAGGAATGCCTAGGACCCAGAAGCCCTCTGTCTCACTCAGCCACAATCCCCACAGGTTTTCATAGCCAGAAGTTATGGGGACTTCTCTTCCTGGGCTGGGGGGCCCGGTATGGGGCTGAAACCCTGCACACCTCTTGAGGCACCTCTGCAGCCAAGATATTCCTCCCAATTTTCATCTACCACATGTGGGTGTAGGAGTAGCCCATTCTGCATCTCCACCCCTCCTACCAGTCTCAATGTAGCTGCTTCTTTATAACCTTAGCTATAGGACTTCTATTCAGCTAGATTTCAGGTGGTTCTGTAGTTTAGTTGTAATTTTGATGAGGTTGTGGGAGGATGCAAGTACTGCATTTACCTATGCTGCTATCTTAACTGGAAGCCTAGAATTAAATTTTATTTGGACTTTTTGCAACTATACTCACAACTATACTAAAATTAATCCATGGGGATTTTTACATGTGTTATATTTTTAATTCTGAAAAAATGTTATTGTCATGATTATGAAATATAAATAATTGAATTAACATTTTAAAATTAATATTTCATAATAATGTCTTTTACTTTTCTAAACTATATAATTATGTTTTTATAAGTTTCTTATAAACAAAATGAAGTTGAGTCATGTTTTTGACCCATTTTGTCTATCTCTGTCCTTTAAATATACATTTAAAAAGTCATGTCTTTCTTTAGCTCAGAGATGTTTATTCTTCCCTTGGTAATTCTCTAAATATTGTTCTTCTTTCCTCTCCCTTGTTATATCATTCTAGAATTCCTATTACATTGATTTTATTTCCTGTATTGTACTTCACTATTCTCCTCATTATTTTTATCTTTTCATAATTTTTCTCAGTAATTCAGGTATAGTTTATCAAATTTCTATTCTAACTTACTAACTCAATTTTTCATATGTTTCTAACAGTATGTTCCACAGCACTTTAATTCAATAATCATGATCCCCCACCACATCAGGTGGCCTTTCTGGACCTAAGACTGTTGGTTTTATGACGACTCAGTATCAGATAGGGCTTTCCCAAGAATACGTATTGAAAACAATTCAAAGTCTCTATAGTTTCTTCCAGGCTCTTTTTCTTTTTCCAAGAAGGGGAACAACTATTCTTATGTCTTATATTCATTAATCTAAACTGTTAGGTCGCAATACTCCCTTGCCTTACTCTGTCTACTTATTCTGAAACACACAAAGCTGACTTGTCTTGTATTGACAGTAGGAGAGTTTCTAACTGAGATTTTCTGTTTGCTGCATCACTGATCCTTTTATATCATTTTTTAAAACTTGTATTTAGTTATTCTGAAGTTGGGCTCAACCTTTAGATATGCTTAATTTAATTTTTAGTGCTTCAAAGAAATCTTAGATCAGTTTGATCATTATTATTAATTAGTAAGAATGATCCAATTTTCCTGTGTGAATATTTTGGAGTTTAAAATATAATCTTGAAATTTAAATTGTTCACCACAACCTGATTAATATGCAGCCTCTTTTCATTATTTATCCTCTCTACTGCTTGAAAATAGATTGTAAATGAAAACAGAACTGAAGGATGAGCATACCACCTGGCCTTCTTAATCCCAGGCATCCAGCTTTGATCTCTCCATAGTCCCACCCTATTCCATCCATTCTTACAACGATGTCATAGTGATGTTCCTATATGACATATATGAGAATGTCACTTCCCTGCCTCAAGTATTCAGGTTGCTCTCTCTGTCTATAAAATAAGATCCAAATTCTTTTGCCCAGAATAAAAGTCTATTGATAAAACATAACCAGCACATCGACTGCATACTTATTTCTCTTCTACTTTGTGTCAGTTCTGATTTCTACTGTTTCTAATAACATTTTTATTTCTGTTATCAAACTTTTAATTTCCTTGTAATAGTTCCTAACCCTATCTAATTCCTTTTTCATTTATTCCAGCCCCTCAGCTGATATCATTTTCTAACTTTATCTCATAATTTCTTCATTAGAATTCAGTATTATACATTACCAAGATGACAAAAAAAGATGAGCCTCTTGATAGTTGCATGTTAGAAACAAATAATACAAAATGGAGATCCAGTTGATTCTCAGGAACTTTCTGAACATTTTTCCAATTTCACTGAGATATAACTGATATATATAAACATGATAATATATACTATATGTTACATATATGATATATAATCATATATAAATATATGATGTAAAAATAAATAAAAATAAATATATACATTTAAGGTGTACAGCATAATAGTTTGACTTACATATATGGTAAATGATCACCACAGTAGGATTACTTAACATCTATTATCTCATACAGATGACAATAAAAAGGAAGAAAAAATTTGTCCTTGTGATGAGAACCCTTAGTATCTATGCTCTTAACAATTTTCTTATATATCATATAGCAGTATAAACTATAGTCATCATGTTGTATGTTACATTCCTAGTATTTATTTATCCTATAACTCAAAGTTTATACATTTTGATCATCTTCTTGCAATTCCCCTGTCCCTTAGTCCCCACCTTTTGTAACCACAAATCTGATCTCCTTTTCTTTGAATTTTTAGTTATGTTTAGATTTCACATATAAGTGAGATTATACAGTATTTGTCTTTCTCTGTCTGACTTATTTCCCCTAGCATAATCTTTCAAAGGATTTCCTTGACAGGATTTCCTTGTTTTTATGGCTGAATAGTATTTCATTATCTATATGACAACTTCTTTATCCATTTATCTGTCAGTGAATATTTAGGTTGTGTCCACCTCCTGAGCATCTCCATGTTAATGACATTGATTCCCTTGGTTCTTTTTCTCTGTCTTCACTGTGACTTAACAGAAATCCCAATTCTAATTCTCTCAAGCATTAATGAGTTAGTCTTCAGATCAAGGCAGACCAGTCTGATGAACGATGACTCAGTAGAAATCAGAGCACTTTGGAATCCAACACATGTGGTTTAAATTTCAGATCTTCTACTTTAATTGCTATTTCTAAACTTCTCTGGGATCAGTTTCCTCACTTATTAAAAGCACATATAGGAGGACAAAGCACATGCATGTGTTAACTGTCCTCAATACAAGCTAGCCCCTCCTCACCTCTCAAATTCTAACCAGGCAAGAAAGATTCATGAAGAGCAAAAAAAATATTTGATGCATTTTTCTGAATTATAATTATAAATATATTTACAAAAGTTTGATAAATTAACGAGTATGCATTTAATGAAATCATGGACATTGGTTTTTATTCTCCAAAGTTTAGATGTTTTCAGGAATATCACTGCCTCATAAGATAGGCCCTTCGGTGTCCCCTTCAGGGACTCATGCTTCTCATTTGGCTTGATCTTTCTGTTTATGTCAATGTGCAAATAGGGAAATACTCACTCACCCCAAAAGTGAACCAAGGCCCATCTCAGAGTTTAAGCTTTAGCCATTTTTCCTTGTGTCTTTATTCTTAGACAACGAAAAGCCCTTCCTTTTTTGAGAACCTGACCTTTTCTCTTTCCCTGATACTATGGAGGAATCTGAATGACAAATCTGGAACGTGACTTACCTAATCAAGAATCTCTTTCCTAACCCAAGCTGAGGGTTCATTCTTATCATTATGGTTGGAGGAAACTGGACAGGAGTAACTGAGTTTATTCTCATGGGTTTCTCTTCCCTACCTACTGAAGTACAGTTGTTACTCTTCTTGACATTTCTAATCATCTACCTAGCCACTCTGATAGGAAACAGCCTCATCATTCTGGTTACCTTGGCTGACCCCATGCTGCACAGTCCCATGTACTTCTTCCTCAGGAACCTGTCCTTCTTGGAGATTGGCTTCAACCTAGTCATTGTGCCCAAAATGCTGGGTACGCTGCTTGCCTGGGACACAACCATTTCCTTCTCTGGGTGTGCCACACAGATGTATTTCACATTCTTCTTTGGGGTTGCTGAGTGCTTCCTCCTGGCAACCATGGCATATGACC
>PVKM010005806.1:0-39895 GCA_004027735.1 Carollia perspicillata | reverse complement strand
CTTTTAGTTAAAATAGATTTCTTATAGGCAGCATAAAGTTGGGGATTTGCATTTTTATTTGTTCTGACAATCCCTGATTTTTAATTGAGTATGCAGAACATTTACATTTAATAACTATCAACAAAGTTGTATTTAAATCTATCATGCTGTTTTTATTTGTCCCACTCAGGTGTTTTTCCTTTTTCCATTTTTTTGCCTTTTTCGGCTAGGTAGGTATATTTCATTGTTCAGTGTTATCCCCACCACTTTCTTCTGAGTTATACCTCTGTCTATTCTTTGTTCATTGCTGCCCTTGGGTTTATGATATTATATTTAACTTATTATAATCTATATAGTATTACATTTTACCATTTCTGGTAACCTACTCCACCTCATTATTTCTCCTATCTTTTTCATGGTGTCACTTCTATACATATGTGGTAACTTCTGAAATACATTACTATTATTTTTGCTTTAGACAGTAAATTATCTGAAAAAAAAGAAAAAATATATTTTAAATTCAGTCCCATGTTTATCATTATAGCCGTCTTCAGCCCATTGAGTATGCTACTTCTTATCTGTTCCTTATTCTTCATCTGAAGAACTGCTTTAACATTTTTGTATTGTGAATTTGTTGGCAATAAATTCTCTCAACTTTTGTTTGTCTGAAAAATTATCTAATTTGTCTTCAATGGTGAATAATATTTCACTTAGTACAGAATTCCAATTTCACAATGTTTGTCTTTTATCATTTTAAGATTTTATAACATTCTGGTTTGTGTAGTTTCTGATGAGAAGCTAGAGATAATGTTTATCCTTGTTTTTCAACACATAATATTTATTTTCCTGGTCACCTTTATGATTTTTCTCTATCACTGATTTTCAGTAATTTGATTTTGATATACTTTGTAGTGTGTGTATCTGTATCTGTATTTATGTTGCATTTGGTTTGCACTTCTTTGATGTGTGTGTATGTTAATTTATTTATTTGAATATATTGGGGTGTTTTTTGTTGTTTATTTCTGCTATTGTACTTGTTCTTGTTCTTTTCTTTTATCCTTTTTTGAAACCTCAAATACACATATTGCAAGGTACTTGATATTTTTCCACTTTCTGTTTAGTTAATATCATCCAATGACATTTTCATTTCAGGCATTTTACTTTTATGTTTAGAACTTCCATCAAATTCTATCTTTAATTTTCCACTTAGTATCTTTACCATGTTTACATAGTTGTAAGAACTGTTTTAACACTATTTTTTTGGAAATTCCATTGTTTCTCTCATTTCTGTGTTACACAATCAGAACTAGTAACTGCAGCGATATATGAAAGTGAAATAGGCAAGTGAAATGAGTACCTCTGCTAAGGATGTTTTAAGAAAATAATTTTATAAATTTCATAACTCAAAACAAACTACAGTACTGAATACAAGTATCAGCTTTATTCTACACTTTCATTTTTAACATTATCAGTCAATTACTACATTAATGAAAGTTGACCAGAGTTAATCCCAAATTTAAAAATAAAATAAAATAAAACTTAACCTTTTCCTGGTCATGGGTGACATTTTCCTTTCTCTTTTGCATGCCTACTAATTTTGGATACATGTTAGACATTGTGACATTTTGTTGTTGAGTGTCTAGATTTTTTCCTTTCTCTAGGAACCACTGAAGTTTATTTTGGGCACACAGTTATGTGGCTGCAAGATCAGTTAGATCCCTTCCATTCTGTTTTGAGACTTTGCTACAGTACAACCAGAGTAGCCTTTTCTCCAGAGATAGACCGCCTCCAGTTTCTCTCCTCTGGCTTATAGAAACTCAAATATTTCTCCCTCTGATGTGAGTTCAGGCAATTGCTTAGTTTATGACTTTCTGTTCACCTTTTGAAGTTTTGCCTTCCACATCGATGATCACTTCAGGATGTGTCAAGGTTTCTGGACTCAATGAGGCTCCTGAGAATTCCCTTTCTAGAGGTTTTCAAATTAGAATGAGCTATATAAGGGAGATAGAGGCTATTTCATTAGCGTATACACATTTTCTCCCAGTTTACCAATTAAACAGTAATCTGGGTGTTCCTGTGAAGGAATTTTTCAGATGGAATAAAAATCATTAGCAAGCAGCAGCTGGGCTGGGTACTGCTTTCTCTTGCCTCTGGGCATCCCCTTCCGAACTGCCTTCTGGGAGTTCAGCCTTCAGCTCCACCTCCTAGGGTTCTAGCTGATCACGATTTAGTAACCGTGTTTACCATGCCCTTCCTACTCCTTGCCTTGCTCTGGGTTAACTTTGACAGCCTCCTAGATTTCATAAGTTATTTTCTTGTGATAACTATGCATTTATATTTTTATATTATAATCTATATAAGAATACATTATATACTACATATTTATATTATATTACATCTACATATATATTATATAGATGCATGTACAGGTGCACAGGTATATACGTGTGTTATGTATGATACATAATGTTACATAATATCATGCAATTTCTCTATCTTGCTGATTCTGCTTCTCTAGTTTAGCTGAAATAACATCTGTAGAATAACATACACACTAAAAGGGGTTACTTCACAATTTCTTGAGCTCATTTCCGGTGAAGTTCCCTCTTTTTGATGGCACTCAGCCACGTGACTTTCACCTGTATTAGCATCTGCCAACACTGAGCTTGGTCTCCTGAACTCAGAGCAGAGGTGCAGGATTCTGTTTGAATTCCTCTTTCCTGCAAGTGATTGCTTCCAGGCAAAACACCAGACTATTGTTGGTTAATCTATTTTTCCCCTTTTATAAAGTATCATATCACACAAATTTTTACTTGGGGTCTGAAAACCACTTTTGAAAATATTTTGCTTAGTTTGCTAGTTGTTTAAGGTTAGTAGGTAAAGTTCTAGATAATTATTTTGATGTGGTTGAAAACAGAAATGCTTAGTCTAGATTTTTTAAATTAAAATTTTAATTTAAAGACAGTTTTTAGAGCAATTTTAGGTTTTCAGCAATACGCAAAGAAACATGCAGAGATTTCTGGTATACCCTTTAATCCAGGGGTGTCGAACTCATTTTGGTCGAGGGCCACATCAACCTTGTGTTGCCTCCAAAGGGCTGAATGTAGAGCTCCTTGCCCCTAATTAAGTAGTAACTACATTTATACAGTCTTAAAATTACATTTGGCCCTTGGGAGGTAGCCTCGAGGCTGATGTGGCCCCCAGTGAAAATAAGTTTGACACCCTGCTTTAATTTTACACATACATTGCCACCTTTATTATCAACATCCCCCACTCAAGTAGTACTTTTGTTATAAGTGATGAAACTATATTGATATATTATAATCACTGCAAGTTCATAGTTTACCTATGAACTGAGTCTTTTTTTTAAATATTTTATTTATTTATTTTTAGAGAGAGGGGAAGGGAAGGAGAAAGAGTGGGAGAAAAACACCAATGTGTGGTTGGCTCTCATGTGTCCCTTAGTGGGAACCTGGCCTGCAACCCAGGCATGTGCCCTGACTGGGAATCGAAGCTGCAACCCTTTGCTTCACAGGCCCGTGCTCAATCCACTGAGCCACACCAGCTAGGGCTGAACTGAGTCTTGATGTTGTAGTTTCTATGGGTTAGGATGGTCTGATTTTTTTTGAAAAATAGAGACATTTATTGAAGAAGATACAAGAAACATTGTACATTGGACAATGACCCCTTCAAACCCCTTCAAAGTAGGCACTTTGGAACCTTACACAATTCTCCCCTCACCATGAAATTTTTAATACCTTAAAGTTAGACTATCTTTTGAGTTGAAATTTGTCATAATCTGCCCCACTGTAATCCAGACAGGGGGAAATATTTCAGACTTCCTTTGAAAGCACTTGTGAAAGGGAAAAAAACAAATTCTTGATTGTGCCTTTCCAAGTTCATCTGACTCAATTATTCAATTGTACATCTTATCTGGTACATAATGTACTCTCAAAAAATTTCTGTTTGGCTACACAGAGTTGTGTTTCTAGCATCTATCAAGCACAGTAGCTGTTATACAATTAATTTAAAGCAATAGAGTGTAACAGTTGGGAACTTCTTAAAACCTAGAAAAAAATCATGTTTGAATTCCCGTTCTTTGCTTACTAATTATATGATTTAAATACATCTTTTAAATTTCTTGGAGTTTAATTTTTTTGTCTGAAATAGGGTATAGTTATAATTTCAAGCTCATTTGATTGCTATGAAATGAAATTAAAAAATGTTTGCAAAGTTTTTTGCACCATTATCAACACATTGTAAACACTGAATTTATTTTTGAAATTCTTAGTTTATTTTCATTTAGAAAAACTTAATAAATATTTAAATAAAATAAACACGATAAAAACTTTTTCTTCATTTATGAAGGCAGAATAAAGAGGTCCCAAGCTGTTTGAAGGTTTGAATGGTATATGCCAAGTCATCTGGGTAAACCCCTCCTCAGATGCTTGAAACTTAATTCAGCAGCTAACTGAACTCAAACTGACTTACACAATATAGACAACGGATTCACAGGTCCAGAACTAGAATAGGTCTGAAGTGGTCGATCAACTCTATTTTTCAAGGATCCTCTAAAATCCACCCTCCTTCTTATGGTGGTTTTATCCTAGGCTGGCTTTGCTCAAGGTACCAAAATGGCCGCAGTCAATCCAGGGCTCATGACAAAAACCTTGCCATCTAAAGGACTGGTTTCTTGCCATTCTAAAATAAAACAAATGCCCTCTCCTATTCTCAGATGAAAACATGTGAAATCACATGCCATCTTTTGTGGTTAAGGTAATAGCTTATCCTAAGAGATTTAAGGTAGGGTTGGAGGACTACAACTGAATGTATCAAAGGTACAATAGGTAGCATAAGGTAGTATTATTTACTTGTGTTTCTTAGGTCCCACCTTTGAGCTGGTGCTAGAGTTAATCTTAATTAACACTGTTGCCATTCACATGGAAAAATACAATGCTTTGTACAAAGTCCCTCCCTGAACAACATGCATGTTCTTTGTGGGTATTCTGAGTATGGTTGAACAGTCTCTGCTTTGGAAAATTAACACAACATGCCCACATCACACATTCTCACTGTTGACAAATTTTGATTTCTATATCTCAGGTTTTGTGTTTGAGGATGATCAAGGGGGAAAATGATGTCTAGATATACCAGGATAGTTTGAGAAACATGCATTTAGTGGTCCTTATACGTAAGTCAGGATTCTAAGAACTTATATATATGCTATCATTTAATCTTCATGGGATTATAAAGAAGAATCTGGTACCATAGGCATTTTATGTGAGGTAACTCACACACTTAGTGGTTAAATAGCTTGCATAGGTGAGAGTCTCAAAGAAATTGACAGAGATAGAATTTGAAACCAGCTAGGTTGGCTCCCAAATCTATGTTCTTAACCACGATACAATAGTACAATATCCCTTTATTAGCTGAAAATGCTTAGTGTAGAGAAAGATTCAAAAGACTGAAATACCTATTTGATTGACTGGGAAAACTTGATCACTCTATCACTCTATCTATCTATCTATCTATCTATCTATCTATCTATCTATCTATCATCTATCTAACTATGTATTAATCCTTCCACCTCTCTACCAAATCTATTTTATTAGCAACAGTAGGAATACAGTATTGGAGAAATTATAACAAGCACTTCCAAAAGTTCTAGTCATTTATTTTTAGTAGAATGCATATATACTTTATTTATTCATTTATTCAGTCATTCACCAAATTTTACTACCCATTCATTCAAACCTAGACAGTGGACTAGTTCCTTGGAATATAGAGATTTAAGACAGGCTTTCTGACCTTAAAGACTTTCCACAACCCTGCCCCCTAGGCCAATGTACTTAAAATTGTGGGTCATCCCTCATTTAAATTAAAAATACAGAATAAAAAATGTCAGAGTCCTTTATATGTAATACATGTGTTATCTGTTTTATGTGAGTTCTGTGTGGCTGAGTGTTCTGTGTGTACTGGTTTATGGTATACATTGCATTTCTCAATGTTGGGCATGGTCCAAAATATTCTAGAATAATATTAGGATCTAGTCAGTCAACTCTTCATACCATTCTTAAACTTTTAACTTCCTGTCATTATATTGCAGGGACTTTAGGAAAAGGATTGCATCTTATGTTTTACTTAGTTTCTCCCAGCACGCATTGGAGTCATGTGCTCAGGGTAACTGCTTGATGTAGCTGGTTGTTTTCCTGATTAATGAAGACGTATTTTATTTGGAATGTTGATGTCCCTGTTTGCTTGATGTCTACTTTTTTTGCATTCATTTTAGAAGTCATTTAAACAATGTGTCTGACCTTGTGGTAAGAAAAACAAGTTGTTGGTTGACCAAAATTTTGAGTTTGTCTACCGATGTATTTATTTTTCTTACAGAGAGCCCAAGCCTTGCTTGTAGCAGCTATCTCAAGGCCGTAACTCTTCTTCTCCAGCCTCACTAAAGTAGATTTGTTTTGTGAATGTTGAGGTAAAATGGCTTTAAATAGTATTATTAAACTCTGAGCTGAGCAATAGCTTTACCATCAGACTTTATGCTTGTGGTTGCAGTGTTTTATGGATTTATTCTTCTTGCTGTCAGCATAAAAAAGACCAGCTGGAAAATGCTACATTAACTGAAGGCCACAAGATTTTGAACATGCAGATAATCCAATGTAGGAAATCTGGGGTGGAAATTTTGTGTGTGTGGAACAATTTCATTAATGTCTTATGATTCTTACCATACACGTCTCTTTAACTCTCAGACGAGTGCTTGCACAGAAAGAGATGCAATGGTTTTGACCATTTTTTCTCCGCTAAAGGCCCTCTGGCATCCAACCTCGATGCAAAATACATGAAGAGCTAACTGAAGGAAGCAATTTGTTCTCTGTGAGTTTAAGATAATATGATAGGACGATCTTTATGAGTGTTCGTAATTTTTTGTTTGTTTTTACAAAGAATGCCTGTAGAGTTAATGTTTAGGTATCCATTCTTAATCTAACCACTTTATTTTCTAAAGTTTTTCATAGTCATCTGGGAAGGCAATTCTTAAAGTAGTTATTCCTGTTACAGAATATCCCTTAATTCATCTTCACTGAAAGTGTGTTTCAAAATATCTATCTATCATCTATCTATCTATCTATCTATCTATCTATCTATCTATCTATCTATCTATCTATCTCATTCATTCATTCATTCATTTGCTGTTTTAAACACAACTAAAGGAAAAAGAAAACCTCAAGGAACTTAAAAGATAGTAATAAGATTTCTCCACACTTAAATTAAGTCTTTCGCAAAGTTTTCTAAGTAGTCACTTATATAAGCATTTATTCTGGGTAGTATTGCATACATATAAATGAATATAAAAACTGGATCCACACTAACATCTTCAAAAGGAGAGTATCAGAAAGTCCATGAAAGCATTAAAAGGTGGTTCATACTAGTGTGATGTTTTATCATTATATTTGGAAATCACTTACTAATAAAGTAAATTAAGTTAATATAAGACAAAGAGATGAAAATTTAGTGTATCTTTGTCACTATTTATAAGGGCTTTCAGAATTAATTTGGTGACTCACTTGTTTTTGAGGTAAGTATGTTTATAATGCAGTTTGTAAAACTATCCATAAATATTGTTTTAAGTCAGAAGGAATTTTCGTACTGGTGTTGGTAGTATTAGGCATTTTGAAGAATGTCCCAATTATATTGACAAATTAGACATTGGTAGCCAAGTTAGACCCAGTGGTGTTTAAAATAAGAACTCTTTTGGATGCTACTTACACAAACAGTGGAACAATTAAATATGTTTTAGTTTTTGAAAACCTTAAATGTGTTTTAATCCACATCTACACGTAACTCAGACTCTGGGTCAGTGCAGCATATATGTGAGTGTCTGTCACATACAAGCTGGGTCCAGTAGTGGTATCAATATAGGGTGTTTGACCCAACCAAGGCACTAGCATTTTAACCATTAGGGATTCCATCTCTCTTTAGACAATACGCTAAACCCCATGTTGCTTGGCCACAAGACTTCCGGTCTTTCGTCAGTCCCCCCCCCACAAGGATTTCTGGGTGATTTTGAGTGATGTTTATGTGTTTCACAAATCCATCCTCGTTGTCACTTTCCCAGCCATTCTGTCTTTAGGCCATAATATTCCCAGAGTGACTCCAATGGACCACCTGTCTTCTTTTGTCCTGGTCCTTTCAGCCAAGATGTTGCAGGGCTGTCTTATCTTCCATCAACATCGATGCCTTTGATCTTGTTTTTACTACTTACAATCCATCTCTGCCTTCTCAATTCTCTGTGAATCAGAGCAAGAAGGGAAAACAATAAAACTGTTTCTCCTTCTTGCTCCCAGTTACTTGCCTATTTCCCAGTCGGTATCACAGAAATTTGCAGGGACATAGCATGACTCATCATGCAGGTGTTTCCCACTTTTATGCTTCTAAATTTACCCAGTTGTAGTTGGGCTGTCCACATTAGCAAGTAAAAGTGCTTATATTTACGTAAAAAATATTTGTCATTATCTGAAACTCAAGTTTAGCCAAACATCCATCCTGTAATTTACCCGCTAACCCTAATTTCAAAGAGTCTTCCTGCTAGTACTGGAAACTTTCAGAAAAAACATTTTAAATAGACGAAAATAAGCAAATTAAGAATAGATCTAGCCTGAGTAACCTAAGCCTTCATCTAAAGAAATAGAGAAATTGTTTGCTTCTTAGGAATGGCAGTTTGCCCTCATCGTGTGGCTGTCAGTGGTTAAAGATACCAGGTTTACATTTCAGTTCATCCTGCAAATGGCTGTTTTTCCTTCTTAACTGGTTACTGTGGTGCTTAGTGAGAAACTTCCTTTCAACATAGTCCACAGACTTTGGGGGGTCCTTCCTTTGTTTCAAGATCAGTTGACAAGATGATTTCCTCAGATTCTCCTTTCCAGACATCTGACGGAATGGGTGAGGATCACCAGTACTAACCTGTACTCCAGTTTATACCATCTCGGACCCAGTCGTGAGATATACATACATAAGCATTCGGACAGTTGTGCCTGCAGTTACGGTCAACATGTCCCAGTAAGAGGAGAATGGGATGATGGGGTGGGAAAAATTAGATTTTCCCCAATAAAAATGTGACTTCCGCTCTAATCTAAATTTAGGGATTTCCCAAATACTGAAACTCTGAGTTATTGCAAATTATTTGCACTTAATGATGTGGAGGAAGAGGGTACTTCCTGAGGCTTAGCTGTAAAATGGTCCTCCAGAGGTGTACTGGGTGTATTTGGATTGATTCTTTGATAACGAAACAGGGACTCTGCTCTGACATGAGTACAAAAAAATCGCAAACTCAGTTTTCATTACCATTTATTGTCAGATGTGTCGAAGTGCTTTAGCAGTCAAATTAGTTCAAACCTGCCTTAGCATATTTTCGCCCCAAGTGAAATCGTCACAACATTGTGTTACAGAAAGTCTTTGCTGTTGCCCTCGCTCGCAGTTTACCTAGTCCAGAGTTTGCTAATGCCTCCTTTGGATTGGCTAACTACCAAACTACGGATTCATTAGCCCTATTGTCTGCTGCTGGAGAATTTTGTAACAGATCTGAATCTTTGACCCCATCCTACAAAGTTCTAATTAGCATTAGATACATTTTGATAACACTATTAAATTGTTTTAAATGCTTGAGAAACTAATGAGAGAAAGATTCCTATTTCACCTTACCAAGCATCCTCCCAGGGAGAATATTATCTTCCTGATGAAACACAGTGAAATGCCTTACACTTGAAGGAAAAAATCAACCAACGCATATTTGGTGTAGGGCGGGCGTATTTACTTAGGGAAAGCTTAACAAAACAGCAGTTGCTTCTTCTCCTCTGCCATTCAGAGGGAAAGGGCACTTTGACCCACTGCATTCTTTACATGACGATGGCACTGTTTGGGTTCTGAGGAGTTATGAAACTTGGCTAAGGTCGTGGTTGGGTCCTGCAGTCTTGTACAAGATTAATTTTTCCAATATCCTTTGTGGGTGCAGAAAGGATCGGAGGAGGCGCGTGGGTCATGCTCACGTCTGATGGAATTTTCTTCTGACACCTGCTACCCAGTCCACATTTCTGAAAATGAGGAAATGTTGCTAAGCCTGATGATCCAGAGGTATTTCCTTTTTCAGGTTATTTACTTAGGAACAAAGAAATCCCAGAAACTTCTACATTATTCCCATATTCAGTAAATGCTAAACAAACGCTGGGAAATTAAGATACGTTTTGCTCTCAATTTTTTTTTTCGACATTTCACATTAATTAAAGCCTAAGATGCATTTGGCAAAGCTATTAAAGTAATTTTAAATCCAAGACTTTAGACTGTCAACACTTGGCGAGCATAATCTCCAGTCTTTAATAAATCTCATGATTGCTTCACACAGTGTTATTGGATTTTTTCTCTAACGTGGATGTGGTATGCAGGGAGCTTTTTTTTTTTTTTTTTTTTTTTTGGCTAATTGAAACAGTAAATGCATAAGAAAAACAGGTTAACTTCCATTTGAAATTTTCAAATTATTATTTTGAGTACTTTGAAATATATCACAATATGAAATGAGTAGGTAAATATACTCGAAGTTTTAAACTTTAAGTATCACGAAGGAAGAAGTTAGTGATTCTATATTAGGAAAGGAATTGGTGATACCTGGCCTCCACTTAACCACCGTATTAGCTTATCCACATTTCCGAAGTTTAGCACTGCCATTTGTTTTTGAACATGTAACTCACCTTACCTACACATTTCTCACATTCTTTACCTAATTCTCCAAATCCTGTCCCATCTCCAAAGAAAAGTCTCTGCCATGGGAATATTTCTGGTTGTTTAAGTCTCTTATTTCTCACCATTTTCCTACTAATTAGTATAGCAATTATCATTCATGCTTCTCTGATTTCTTCATCAAATTCCTTGTAAGTGAATGTTACACTTTACACTATCAATAGATAGATAGATTCACAAAAATTCACAAAAGTTGCTGCAAAATTAAAAAACGTATCATATATTGCCATCTAGCACAATTTGGAGCACTTACAACATTTTCATAAGAGCTGTTTTTATTTTGTTTGTTTGCTTTGTTTGTTTTTGTTTTGTTTTTTAGCTAAGCCCATATCATGATCATTTCGTTTGTAACTTCGTGGTCTCTCTTTGTTCGTCTCTTTCTCCTCTTCCAGGAAACACTGAGAGAAAGAAACAAGGACTACTTTTCTGCTATCGCTACCCTAATATGGTGATATGGCGATCTTGTTTCAATTTTATGCGTGACTTTTCCTTAATCTATCTACCTAACATTTCCAATAATTTTTGGAACATAAGAAAAATAAATCATAAATAAAAATTAAGCAGCCCTGTCCGGTGGCTCTGCTTGTTGGAGCATTGTCCCATACACCAAAAGGTTGCGAGTCCCGTTCCCAGTCAAGGCACATACCTAGGCGGCGCATTCAGTCCCTGGTTGGGCCCGTCCGTACAGGAGGCTACTCATCGATGTTTCTCTCTCACATCAATGTTTCTCTTTCTCTCTCCCTTCCCCTCTCTTTAAAATCAATAAACATCCTTGGGTGAGGGGGTTTAAAAAAATCAAACAAATAAATATACTAATAGTGAAGTTCTTTTTACTTCTTTAGATCCTAGTAGAACTGGCTTTCACTGTATAATGTATGAAGTCTAGCGTTTCTCTACTAAATATTTGTATATTGTAAGTAAAAAGAGAGTCTATGGGAAGGAAATGTTCATTAAGGGGGTACAGGTTATGGTGACTAACACAATAACTAAGAATCAGAACTCTAAGACAGATGTTTTTATGAAAGTATTTAAAGAAACATTTAAGGTTTACGAAGAAAAGTCGATTTATTGTTCTAACATGACCAAACCCAAGTATTTTTCTGCATTTAAAGTCTCAATGATGTGAGATGACTAACACTGACAACCTTGGAAGATAATTTTAATAGTGCAATAATAATAACAATAATTGAGTCACTGATTTATTTTGAACATTCATTGATTTATTGAATATTCTGCTGAAAGTGCCCACTGTGTTTCTTATTCCCCATAAAAATCCTGTGATGTGAAAGCAATTTTTATTTTTAATTTAGATAGAGAATTAAACATAGAAAAGTTATGGAAATAGTACAAGGTCACACACAGCTCCTGATGGGGTTATGCTTGGAGCTCAGATGGGTCTCTCAGCTTTCATTCATCTTCAGTGACTGTCTGGATTAGTAATGAATGATGCAAAACATTTTAACAAGATTTCCAGGTTTCTATATTGCCTGTAAAAGATCAGGGTTTCAGAATGCCTTCTAAAGAAGAACTTCAAAGTCTCATTTAAAATCTTTGCTGCACAAAGGGATGGATTTTAAACACAGGGCTCTCTGACCTGGGAAAGGCAGATTAAGAAGGGGCCAAACCACCAAGATAGCAGCCATTGCTAGAATGGTCATCGGTCACAGGTTTTGTTAGAAAGAGCAACATGAAATTTAGAAGATAAAACGATATTCAGATAGAAAAATTATTAAAACCAGAAAACATGCTCTATATAGAGACCTTTTTCTTTCCTGCAGGTTTTCCATCCTGACCTACAAAGTCTAGTTTATGTTGCAAAATGTTTTCATCTCAGTCGTTTTTGTTGCAGGGAAAGGTAGGGCATATTAAAACTCATCTCTGCCCAGGAGCGTTCCCTCTTCAATCAACCTCAGCTTTGAGTGAGTCAAAAAAAATAACGGAATGCCTGTGTGAGATCACAGAAAACAAAGAGATAAGACTCTCAGATTTTCCTCCTCTAGAAAGGGGCTTATCCAATGATTGGAGCAGACATCAGGAAATTAGACCAAATGGCAGTGTTAAATCCATTAGCCAACCTACATTCTCCAGTGAAAAATGACATAACTTTTAACAGTTTGGGTGAAAAAATTAAACATGTGGCTAGGATCTCTAATTCCTTTGTGGGTCACTCCCCTAGTAAGTATTTGCTAAAGTTTCACCATATGTAGTTCCTTGGCTCGCACTTCAGATCACGTGTAAAATTTATTTAACAGGCATATTCTCAAAACAGTTTAAGCCCTGAGAGGTCTTTTTCCATTTCCTTGGTAAGTTTCTATTTCTTGTTATTTATTCAGGGCTTAGTTTAGGAACGCATACAAACATGTGTGTGTAAGTATAAATGAGATTTTTAGCATTATTTATAAACTTTAAACATTCAATTATTTATTCTTTCATCTCTTCGATTGAAATACTTTCTTCAAATGAAAAGAAGTAAAATTTGTCAAAATCAAAAAAAGGTATGTAAAGGCAACTATTTGTTGTTATCCAAATAAAGTGGGACTTTGGATATTACCTCTGTGAAGGAATGTTTCACAAAGTAACATCATTAATAAAAAGCCACAAAAAGTCAGAAGTGAGATATCATTCTTCATTCTGAAAGTAAAACACTTCAACAGGATGGTTGGACTAAAACAGCCTCCGATGCTAAGTTGTTTCGAACATCGAGTGGGAAACCTCATGGATTTACTTGCACATTGGATCCTCTTTCTAAGGAGGAGCCCCACCTCTAACACAGGCAGACTTCAGGCAGGGCAGAGTAAGTGACTCTCCATGGGATGCCATTTAAGGACTACTCAGTGGCCCTCACCTGTTCGGATTCTTGCTTGCACAGCCTCTCATGGTCCCTGATCACCATTACAAAACAGAGATTCTTCAACATCTGAAATGGGCTGGTTTGATAGTCGACAGACAGCCAGTCCTTTCCACCGTGTGTCTTGGTAAGAGGCCAGGGCTAGAGATTATCTAAAGGGCAGCCTGAGGTGAAGACTGAGGCAGGAGAGAAAACACGAAAGGTGACTTGGGCTGCGTGGCAATGTGACCCAGAGAAAGCCTTGAGTCTGATGTTTCGTCAGACCAGCGTGGGTTCCCCGTGGACTCTGTAACTGACACAGAGAGGCAAGGGTTATTCTTTCACTTCCTAAGCAGAAAGCATGAATTTAACTTTGAAGAAAAATCATGGCAGGGCCAATTCTTTGGAGCGATTCTGTTCAAAGTTATTGTAATTTCAACACTATGTCAGTACCTCACGCTTATCAGCATCTGGAAGAGGGCTCGTGGGCCAGCGGACAGGGATGAGCCACATCAGACTCACGAGTATAAAAATCGGTCTGCTTTATTCTAGAGGAAAGTGAGAGTTTCATGTGATAGCCAGTTCACATACATTTCAACAACAGAAGGGAATTTATTGGCCCATGAAGCAGGGAAGTCCAAGGTGGTACAGCTGATTTTAAGCATGTCTCAATCCAAATGTTCAAATATGCTCATCAGGTTTGATCGATTGCTCTCCTCTTTGCTTTGATCACCTTCCTTTCAGTGTTGTTTGCAGAAATGACCATTCCAAGCTCAAATTTGTAGCATCCCCGTATCTGTAATTCCAGAGAACAAAGGGAATTTTTCTCTGTCTGCATGGCTGTATTCGTCTCCCCCACAGGACGTATATCGGCCCTTCTTGCTTGGTCCTAATCTAGTTTTAATTTTCTGTCCCCACAGTTCTTCTGTGCAGTTGGACAGGCCTCAGTTTACTTCAATCCTGAGAAAAACATGCAGAGGAGACAGGCGGATAATGATTTTTGGCAAATGTCTGGGTCTTTATTTCAATCAGAGTGACAAAAATGACAACATGTTGATATCTGCCATTTTATTCAGGTTGCACCTGATCTGACAAGTTCTTACTGACAGACACGGGCTCCGGGGAGCTTCACGTCTGTTACCTCCCAGACGCCCCTTCTCTGCCGGTCTCCCTGGGTATCTGTTACTAAAACAATCATTTTCATTCAGAATTAAGAGGGTTTTAGAGCAAAAACAATGGTAAGGAGAAAAACGGCTGTTGTTTCTTCTTGCTGGTTATACAGGGGATCCTCAACTTTCTAAGTTTTTTTTTTAGAAAATGTGAGCTGTTTACTGGTCTCTTTGACTTTTCAAACTCACTGGCAACACAAAAGCAGGATTGAGAGGAGGAGAGAGTGGTAATATTGAGTCCAAAAACAAAACAAGGCTTGACAAGCATTTTTGTAAGTACAAGAAGACATTAAAATGCAGATAGATCAGCAACAAAGTGGTAAATCTAAAAATAACCATTGTGAAATATTTACTACCAGGCTTTTAAGAATACAGGCTTTGAAATTCAGTCAATTTTTTTTATCATAGATTGAACTTAACAAAATAATGTTGAAGGCTAGGCATAAATAATAAAAACTTGGAATTAGAGTGTATTGAGAAAAAAATTGAAAGTCTGAAATTTAAACCTAGTGTCGAGTCAGTGGAAGAGGCACACACAACACACACACACCTTTTCACTGGCGAGCTCACCACTCACGGGAAACACCCTGTCTGTGATCTGCTTGCTCCAGGATATGGAGTCAAGACAGCCATTTACCTGAGTGTCCAATAAGATGCAACCCTTGTGACAGGTGGTATTTTACCGTTCATTTTTCAGTTTCATAGAAAACCAGTGAATGTGCATCAATGATGTTTCAGAAGAACTTGTATGCCACTGGATTTATGTTTTATTTACAATAATTGACTTTGTTTGACTTGCAATCCAGTTTTTAAGAGACCACAGTAGACAGATCGTGATACATTCGATTACTATGGTCTAAAATGCATCCAATTATGCTGTGTTTTTGCAAAGGTGAGTCACTTTTAATGTAAAACTATGACCTTTTTGGATGCATAATGAGAGTTAATAGTAAAGCGAGGCTTTAAAACAACTGAATACAAATGCCAGGTGACTTTTTCACAGTTGTACAAGGCTAGAATGCATAGTGATTTCTTGAAATTTACTTTGTCTTTGCAGAGGTGCTAGAGGGAAATGAACTGTGGAAGTGTCAATCAATTAATATTTATAAAGGACTTACCGGACTCACAGCACTGTGATAGCCACTTTTCACAAAACAAGAGAGAGATACTAAGTATGTTAAGTTTTGTCACACTGTCAGTAAATTCAGTTTCTTAACCCCGAAGTCACTGTCCATCACGGGCTGGAAGAAGGAATTTAAGCAGACCTTGAAGAGTTTATTGAATTTAAAGAAGCAGAACACACTGGTTTCATGGGAGTGAAGGTGAATTACGCAAAGTTGGAGTGACGGAAGCGGGGATGGATGTGGGGGGAGAGGTAGGGACAAGGAGGGAGAAATGAACACGGACCATTTGGATACAGCAAACTGAGTTTGGCAAGGTAAGGTTAGATTAAGGGATGCTTTCAAATTCACTCAAGGAATTTGGAGCTGTAATAAGCAAAAATAAAAGCATGTATCTTTTTGGGTAGGAGAATGATACTTGCGACATCACAATCTGGCCAACTGATGTAGCAAACTATAACATATATATTAGAAGCAAAAGAGAAAGTCTAAATATAGAATGAAGTTCAATGATTATTGAAAGAACTACTGGGGAGTTTGGTCAAATGGCAGTCAAATTTAAATTGAACATTAACATTTTAATGTTCACTTATCTCTTAAGCAGTGTAACTTATACTGTCACCTATCATGAGGGCATTTTTAAGTATTGTTTTGAAAGACATTCTTATGAAATAGTTTATTTTTATTAAGTTTCATATAACCCTAAGATGTGATTTAAAAGAAAAAAGTCTGCCTATAAATGTGTCTCAGTACTTCAGGGGAAGGTGGTGTATTACTTGTCAAAGTCCATCAGTATGAAGCTATTTGCATCAATTCTATTCAAACCAAGAGTTTTTAGTCTTATCCTAAATTAAGTAAAAAACTGAGATTTAGACCATGCATCTGTATCATAGGTAATTTTCTAATTGAGAGACCACTGTTTTTCCAAAAACAGCAAAAGGAAATTCAAGGAAATGTAATTTTCTCTAAAAACGGACTCAGTCTTCCTAATCCTTACTATCCTTTCACACTATTCAACTCTCTGACTCATCAAGGTTATGTGCTTGATGACCTTTGACTTAGGCCCAAGTTTTCACCCCTTGGAGCTTTACTATCAGCCTTTGTCCTACCAAGGAAATCTTGTCTCCATGTCATTTCTCAAATTCTGTCCATTTTTAAATTTTCAGTTAAAAAAAATCTTTCCTGTGAAGGTTTTTTTTTTAATGGCTCTATTAGAACAAGATGTTCATCTTGCTTGTTCTGAAATTATTTTTGTGCCTGTATTACATCTGTTATTAAATTATTAAAAATGATGTCAGGGAGAAGATATTATGTTTCTCTCTCTCTCTCTCAATTCTGTTGTGCCACTGATAGCTACAGAAGAGTTCCTTGGAAATGCAGGGGTTAAAAAGTATCTGCAACTGGAAATCGATTTAGCTTCAAATTGTTAACAATAACAAGATCAGTCTTGAAATGTTACTTAACCTGTCATGTATCTTTGTTATTTTCCATGCGTACTTTGTTTACATGCTCGAAACGGAGCATCTCAACGACACAGCACTCACTCCTATTGTGTGTCTCACTCACCGTGTTAGCAGGAGGATGGACTTGGTGGTCAAACCAACCTGCTGTTATGCACCAATTTTACTAGTTTCTAACTAAAATTACCCACTCTGAGATAAGTTTTTCTCATACATAAAATGGAAGTTGAAAGAATACCTATTTCCAAGGCTGTTCTGAAGATTAAGTGGGCAAGTGTTGGCCAGTGCCTTTGCACAGTGCCAGTATAGATCAAATACCCCGTAAGAGTTGATTTCCTTTAAAGATTTTGAGGAATAGTTGAATATTCTAATTCTTCTTCCCTTACCCATGTTTACAACCCTTCTCATTTCTAAAGTCCTGATGAGTTTTGCCTTGGAGTCGCAGAAGGCAACAGATTTCCAAACTATCAAGACTTGTTTTCTTTTTCATCATGTGAGCCTAAGAAGAGGACATTTTATTAAATTTCATTCATTTCTTATTTCTCTCCGTAGACTTCTCCACCCAAGATCTCAAGGCATAGGGAAGTGATGAATGCTGGAGGGAATGGCAGACTAGAAAGCAAGGAGGTGGGATGCATGATCCATTGGAAACTTACAGGGAATCATGATCAGTTCACCTTAGTTTAAATCTGATATTTCTCTTCTCCAATGATTACGTATTTTCCTACTTAATAATGGCCAGTGCAGAAAGGCTAAAAGACCTTTGAAGTTCAATTGATAAACTATCTCCAGACCTTGTGAAACTATGATTGCCCAGCTGGCTTATTGTATATTCAAATTCAATTTGAGACAATAAGCAAATTGTACCCATGTGTTGACTGTAGGGTCTGTGCTGTGTGTGCACACATGTGCTCATGTATGTGCATATGGGGTGCATGTGCATGTATGATTGTTAGTAATACGTGGGTGAAACTGCTTGGAAATGTGGACAGTTGAAAAAACTGAGCCAAAATGAAAAATGCTCAGCGGGAGGCTTCTATGATCCAGGAACCTATCTGACTGGAAGCTGTTAATTTTCTCTGGTATGTTCCAACACACTGCCAGGGACATATAGGATTTCTCCCCAGTGAGCGCAGTTATGCTCTTTCTTATGCTGCTATAGCAGTGGAGGCAAAGTTCTCAGGCTCTTTGAGAATATTTCCTTAGTTGTATCAGAAAAGGGACTGCATTTTTCTACATAGAGATGACTTTTCCTTTCATCCCAGTGGCTGTTCTTTCAAAGCCCTGAGAACTTCAGCAAGTGGTCTGTTCAGTCTTGTAGCTAGCTGGAACGCACCGCCATGACCCTGTGCTTTTGTTAGGGTGCTTTATGGTCTTTTTAAGCCCTCTGTCTCTGTCTCTCTGTCTCTCTGTCTCTGTCTCTGTCTCTCTCTCTCTCTCTCTATATATATATATATACATATATATACATATATATACATATATACACACATATATATATTCATATACAATGAAATTACTGTCTACCTTTCATAGTAAAATCCACAATTTGTGTTTCACTTTTCAGTTAAAAACATTTCTTTTTCTCCCTCTCCCCAAATTCACTCTTCTGGAAATTGAAAATTGACTTCTCTGCTACACTGCAAGGCATGCCAAACCCCAAATAGCTCAGGGATCATAATTCAGGAGCCGTGGGTTTAGTCTCTTGTATGAATACTCTGTAGAAGTAACCATGGCTCCTGGGATATGTTTCTCAGGACAGCCAGGAAACCCAGCAGGAAGATACAATTTTACAAAAAAAGTTGTCAGGGTGAGTGCTTCATATTTTAATCCACACGGTAATGCAGGCAGTATCTTTTCCGGGTAGGCAAAATCTCCTTGTGCAAAAAGGTAAGTGATTCAGGAAACAACATTTATTTCCCACTTTTTCTTAGGGTTTAAAACCGTTGGACTGGGACTTAAAAGTTCAAATTCTAGTCCCTGCAGAAAAGTTAACTAACTGTGACCTTGGAGAAAATGTCACACTCCTCTTAGCCAGTTTCCTTAGCTGAAATTTGAGGGGCTTGGAAGGAGAGACCTCTGTGGTCTCTTCACCCTGGTCCATAATCTTGTGATTATGTGCTAGGACTCTTTCCCTACGCCCCTTCCCTCCTCAGAGCAATGCCAGAACGTGCTTGCGTTTGTTTGGCTTTGTTTGTGAGTGTGTTCTTCATTTTATTATTTCCCCACTTAAAATCGCATGGAATCCCCACAGTCTGTAAAGAGGTCTCATACCGAGTGCTATGCGTTACAGCCAGTTGCCCATTTTAATCCTCTAAAAATATCTGCTAATACAAAACAAGTGCAGCTTATTGCAAAGCCTCTCCCTGACTTGCAGCTTCCTGAGCGGGCAGCCCTCTATCTACGCAATGCTCAATAGCAGAAAGAGTTGGAGTTTAAATATAGCCTGACAACCAGGGTCCGGCTTTGTGCGGACTTCTTATGCATCAGCCTATGACGCCTGGAGCTGGAGTGAGAAGAAGCTGTGAGCAAGAAGAGCATCTCAGATTCGGTGTTGATGATTGTTCCTCCTCTCCATAATTTCTCCTTGTGGGGTAAAATCAACTCATGCATTTTAAGGACCTACATGTAGAGGCAACTACAAGTAAAGCTGTAATGAATAGAAGAGTGGTTGATGAGACATGAAACAACAAAAAGCAGACATGTTGGGAAGAGCAGAAAGGAAAACTAAAGGGAAAAAGTGATAAAGGGACTTAAAGGTGAGAAGTATGTGGGCATGGCAAATGATGGAGCAAGAGACAAGAGAGAAATGGAAGTCTTGGCTGCATCAGGCCTTTCGAACCTGGACAGTTGGGAGGAGGGGATGGCGTTAACCGAGGTGAGCTCCATTGGAAGCAGAGTTCAAATCGGCATGGGAAATCCGAGGCCTCCGGAGCATGTCCACAGGCGGCAAACAAACAGGAGGGATTTGAGGCCACTGTCTCAAGTGATATACTTCTGTCCATAGGTGTCAAAAAACTAGAAACGGAGGTTAATTTGAGATTCAGATGTTGTAAATCATTTTTACCTTAAAAGCATATGGGTCCTATCAGGTACTTTCAATGAAACTAGCTCACTCAATTAGAATTGAAACTGAAGACCTCTGGACTCAGGATAGCACATATTGATAACTTTATTTTAGAAATTATTTTATTTTTTAACAGTTCACTTGACTAACAGCCTAACAGGAATTTTTCCTACTCAAGAACTCATTCTTATTCTAAAATTTTCAATTGAGTTTATCCAGCTGTTTATTATATGTGTCTACTCAACCAACGCTGTGTTGATAGCACCGTGGGATAAGAAGGAAACATGTAATTTTGCCTTCAATATTGGATGATTTAAGTCTGGTTGGAAAAATTAGTCATGTTCTTGGGAAGAAATATCAACATAATAACCATAAGGTCAAACAACACTTATATATTGACAATTTAAATGTAGCTGCCTTCAATGGTTATCATCACTGATGCTCAACTACCTTGAATGAATTGATTTGGTGCTTGGATGTGGATTTCAAGTTCAGCACAAAACCAAACTCATCATCTCTCTGCTCTCATTCCCACTTCTCTCATAATTTCTCTTTCAGCCAATAACCTCACAGTCCTCTGCATCATCAAATCAGAAGCCCGAAAATCTAGAATGTCTGACTATCTGGAATGACTCTTACCTATCTGTCTTTCCATCTCCCACTTGCTCCCCAATTTAATCATGTTTCCTTGCTTCATGTGTCTAAAAAACTGCTACCGTTATCATAATACAATTTAAATGAAAGCTTTTTACAGTTCTGGTCTCCTTTCCCACCACTCACTCCCCCGATCTGTTTATTAGGCTCCCTCCCCTATAAGGTCCTTGGAATTTTCGATAATGCCCTCCTTCTAGTCTGCTTGGTTTTGCACTTGCTAGGACCAGTATTTCACCCTACTTCAACAGGCAAAACCTAGCTTTCCTCTCTGACCTCAGTCATGAACTAGCTACTCAGCAAACCCTCCCCTACCTCTCTGGCCCTAATTCTTCCATTTCTTGGGCTTCGATAGGCCCCATTATTGCCCCTGACAGGGCACTTACACTGTTTCCAGAATACTGGTTGTTTTTCTTACCTGCCACCTTGCTGGACTGTGATCTCCTACAGGCAAGTAGTGTCTTATTTTTAAAAATCCACTATTGTGTCTTACGCAGCACCTATTATGTTATAGGTATTCAAAGATGAGACTGCATGGACAAGATCGAAATGCAGGGGCTCGTTCTTCCCTAAGAACACATTTCTCTTCTCTGCCTGTCTTGCCCCAGTGTCTCTCGCACTAGGTGTATGTTTTTCTCTTAGCCTGTTGTCCTTCTGAAATCTCCATTTGTCCCCTTTTCTTTTTCACTCTCCACTCCCTCATCTCTCCGATATTTCCTTGTCAGACTAAACCAAACAACTTTCTTCTTTTCGTCTAGTTAACATTTACTGAGTTTCTACTATGTGCCAGACACAAAGCTTGAAATTTTCATTAATTATTCCTTAAACTTCATAATCTGTGAAGTAAGTGCCATTCTTTGTTACATTTTACCAACAAAGAAAGCAAGGCCTAGAGAAATCAGCGATTTGCATAAGATCACACAACGAGTAAGCAGTAAAAGCTAGAGCAAGCCGGGTCCAGAACCAGTCTTAACAACTGTGCTTTGTTATATGGAACAGAATTATGCTTTTTAATTTTCTTTAAAATGATTTATTTTCTCTACCAAATCATAAGAGAATAATGCTCTGGGTAGGTCCCAAAAGGAAATGGAAAAATAACACAGACAGGAAAAATGGATGAAATTTGAGGCGACTCTGAGAAAGTAATTTGAATCTATCTTAGTTTTGATCCAGTTACCAAGCAAATTTAAATCAACCACTTCTGACTCAGGTGTTGTTTCACTGCATTAACCCGTAGGCAGTTGTGCTCTGCGGGCTGAAATTCTATGGTACACATCCCAGAGCTTCTCACATGCCCAGCGAGCACCTTCCCTGTGGTTCACAAGGAAGCAGACATTCATAAAATACCACACACACGAAGACCACGTGCTTGCCCAGAACACACAATCCTCTCCTGTTACTGCAGCTAGTCGACCAACCAGCTCGGCCTTGTACTGGGCTGGATTTCTCCAGCTTCTGACCGAGCTGCGTCTAAGCACAATACAGCTACTTGTTCAAGCCCATGAATTAAACACTCTAGCCCTAGATCTTTACTGTGTCAGCCACAAGTGATTCAAGGCAAATGCATTCAAGTATTTCATATGGGATCTTTGCTGGCAAGCTAACATCCCAGTTGTATAGGTGCCACGTTAAAAATAAAATTCACATATTGCTGTACGGAATTTGCAGGAAGAACTGCTGACTGGTAGGAGCCTCGTGTTGATATCCCAAACCAAGGTCAGGGCTAAGTTGTAAATATAAGTTGTATGAATGAGTTTCTTAGGGTAAGAAAAAAAAATGGAGTTATTGTACTTTTGAGTCTTATTATACTGATTGATGAAGTAAGCCCTGGGATGTTCCTCTTTAAGTTTAAATTATGATGTCTTGCAAATAGAAAATGGAATACTTAAGCTTGAGAAATTAAGATAGAGAAAAGTTGTTTCTTCCCCGTGTTTTAAATACCAGGCAAATTGTTCTCAGTGTCAATGGAGACGAACCGAAATGTAATTAACTCTTTATCCCCCACAAACTCATATCCTTAAGTGTGCAAGTTGCTTCATTCTGTCCGCAGCCCATGAAAACAGGTGGCTCTGATGTGCACCTACAGATCCCACTAACCTAAATGTCACAGCAGAGAAGGTTGGGGCCCAACCTCACTTTTCAGGCTTCTGGTTTCAACTTATAAATAAATCAAACGATAAGAGTTAGCAGGTGAGTAAAGTTTCATCGAGGAAAACAAAGCACACTAAATTTAATGTTGTGTCCTTAAATGTTGGACTAGGGTGATGTCACAAACTGCTGTAAATGTTTTAACATAGAAAATTTCAAACCTAAAACAGGACAGAGAAGAACACAATGCATCCTAATGTTCTCACCAGCACCCACTTTGACTATTAGCAGTTCAGGCACGTGCTCACGTGCTCTGTCTTCCTCCCCACTGTCCTCAGCCCCGTAGCATGCGCTGTAATTCATTTCCCAGATATCATTTCGTTTCATCTATAAATATTGCAATTGTACCTTGAAAAGATACAGTATCATAAAACTGCAAACAATAATGAATTCCATATGTCTATATGTATAGTCAGGTCTCAAATATCCCTTGTTATCACATTAAAAGTTTATAGTTTGTTCAAATGAGGAATAATGACACTTTTAGGATATTTCTTAATCTATACTTTGCTTCTCCATACTTTCTTTGTTGAAGAAATCAGGTCACTTTTAATGTTAAACCCACAACCTACATTGTACTAAGAATAACTTTAGCACTGCTTGTGACATGAATATTTGTATTTTAAAGGGAACGCTTGCTTCCTTGTATAAGTTTCACCCCTTTAAATTAAAAGAGAATGATTTTTGCCTCACAGTGGTGATATGACTTATTTTTCTCCATTGAAAAACATTTTCCTATATCTCTTTGATTATGACAACAGAACATGATGGAAAAGGATTGGAGACTTATCGGTTGTGGGAGGCCAAATAAGCCTTCTTTTCACCAACTCTTACACTTTACAAAGGACCTCAGGGAGTAGTCTGTTCAATTTCTTTTAACTGTTGGAAAAAACAGGCTTACAGAATTCAGGCTAGGATCATTATTTTTAAAATTTGCTTTTTGGGGGTGTAGACTTCCTCAGATTGGACCAAGTTCTTCAGAGATGCCCTACTTCATAGGGCTAGAGGTGGGGATACGGGGGGTGTTGATGAGTGGGGGCGGCATGTGGAACAGATGCAGAGTCTGCCTTCCGGTTCTCCCTGGACAAGACTGACCTCTCTTCAGGGATGCCCGTGGTGCTGTTGCTGACTTCCTAAGCAATGTGGTTTAGTGTGGAATAATGATGGACAACAGGGCTTGAATCATGATTTTGAGCCAGATTCCCCACTCTGGCTAATTACTGCCTCCCTTCTCTGAATTCCAGGCTCCTCATCTGAATAATCCATTGTAGGTAGTGCTGGAGATGGTGCAGTCCTAAGACAGGACCGCGTTTCCCAGTGCCACAGACACCAGGCTTGGACTTGGGACTTTGCTGTTCCTGTTCAGAGGAGGGCGAATACACCCCACTCCGAATTCAGGAGCTAACATGGGATTTTCTTTGACCAACAAAATACAAGGAGAACTGAGCTGTGCCATTTTTACGAGGTGGTTCGCCATGTCACTCCTGTCTCTCCCCAGCAATAGCAGTAACCCAGAGACTACCTAGCCACTGTTGATGTGCAAGGGCATGTAGAACACACGAGAAATTCATGTTAGTGGTGGAAAATCACTAGGATTTGAGAGGTTCTTTGAAAATACAGCCCTGCCTGATAAGGACACAAAGGCATGCTCTATTACCCTTATCAGGTTGTAGAAAGAATCAAATACAGCCACATAATTAGAAGGTTTTAAGTCAATGTGAAACATCTACCTCTTCTGTACATTATTTCTTGAGCATGAATTTTATATCCTCAGCCAGAGTGTCAGAGACTCAGGAAAGCTTTAAATTATACTGCGTGTTGATAGTTTAGAGTATGCGGCCTGCACACTATTTTGTTTGCCCAGCATTTGAAGTTATAGTTGTGTTAAGGGTGTGACTCTGACAAGTATAAGCTTTGTGAAATTAGGCAAATCACTTAATTTCTCTGAGCCCCATTAAAATTGCTGCTTTGCCCTGCTTTTGGCAGCAAGAACTATAACAACAGTATACAGAGGGTTTTGTTAACTCCTTAGAACCACATCACGTTTTTTAAATTATAGAGGTTTTATCACATCTTTTAATGTCTGGTAGGGTTAGCTTCCCCCATAGTAATTTTTATATTCAAAGACTTTACTTTTATATCAGTATTTTTTATTTTAAAAAACTATCAAAAAAGGTACCCAAAAAGGTAAAAATATTTAAAAAGTGAGGGAGAGCAGGTAAAAAAATTTTAAAAGTATATATAGCATAGTAATGTTTATAAAGAAATAATACATTTTTAATGAGACAAAAGTTACAATACATCAAACATTAAATAATTTTATAATGCTAAAATATACGTCTGCCCTGGCTGGTGTGGCTCAGTGGATTGAGTGCTGGCCTGCAAACCAAAAAGTCCTCAGTTCGATTCCCAGTCAGGGCACATGCCTGGGTTGCAGGCCAGGTCCCCAGTTAGGGGTGCACGAGAGACAATGACTTGATGTCTCTCTTGCACATCGATGTTTCTCTCCCTCTCTTTCTCCCTCTCTGCCCCTCTCTCTAAAAATAAATGAATAAAATTAAGAAAACAAAATATACATCTTATAGAAGCAGAGAGTCACTATTCCCACCAGTGAAATCTTATCTATTTTATACCCCCTGTCAGTACTTCTGATATTGGACAAATATCTTTATAACAAAGTATTGTTAAAAAGTACCAAAACATCAAAAGTCAGATTTAGTTTACACTTCAGAAATAAAAGAAGAATAATGTGATGTTTTTCAATCTCATTTCATGTGAAATAATCAATATTATGTGAGTTTTGAGACTAGAGTTTCAAAATGAGTTCATCTCTGGAGTTGTTGTAAAGCCAGTTTACAGTGTTGACTACTGTTATAGCTTTTAGGGAAGCCATAGCGAACAAAACAAACTCCACATTGTCATGGAACTTTTGTTATGGGGCTGAGAATGGGGGACCTGAAAATAAATATATAACATGTATGGTAAATACAGAATACAGGTAATGGAGGGCTAGGAGAGACATGGGAAGGGGCCTGTGTGGGGGCGGGTCTGCTCAACCAAGGTAACATTTGATCAGAAATGTGAGGCAGTAAAAGACATAGGAAATGAACCCTGCAGATACCTGAGAAAGAGTATGCCATGCAGAGGGAACAGCAAGTAACTTATGGGACAATACTCAGTGAATCTGAGGAGCAACAAAGAGGTCAGATGGCTGGTGCTGAGTGAGCAAGGGAGAGGAGTGGTGGGGTTCAAGTTCAAAGAGACAGCAGGAGATGAGATGAGATGGGATGCCTGAGATTTCTGATATTGTATGGATTTGGGATTTTAATCTAAGTGGACTGGGCAGCTAATGCAGGATTTTTAGATATGGTTTAACTTTTGAAGAGATCAATCTGGCCACTCTGTTGAGAATGGATTCCTGGAGGGCACTGGTGGAAGCAGAGAGATAAATGAAGTGGCTTGTACAGTAATTCAGGAGAGAATATGGAGACTTGGTCAGAAGTGGTTGCCATAGAGGTTGGGGGAAACACTCAATTTCTGGATGTATTTTGGAGGCATAACAAACAGATTGTGATGAGGATGTTAGATATAACAAACAGATTGTGATGAGGATGTTAGATATTGAGCTTTATGCCACCAAAAGGATGGTACCTTCAAAGTTTCAGGCTTGAGCATGTAGAAGAATGGAGTTGCCACTTACCGAACTGGGGAAGGCTGTAGGTGGACGGTTTGGGGGAAAGTCTACTGTGTACCTCTGGGGGTGGAATATTAAAGTGATGTCCCTCAGGTAGTGAAAAATGCATGATGTGAAGTTTCAATAGCACTCTTACTCCATGTGAAATCTTTTACTTCTAATTACTCTGTGCTCTTGTTTTTTTTAAATATGTGATTCATAGCAAGATCCAAAACATGCTGTATCTCTTTCATCCAACAAATGGGTATTGTTCACCGTGCCATGCCAAGCTGTAAATTTCTACTTATTACAGACCATGCATTTGTTTTGTCAACCAGATTGTAAATATATCAAAATATGAATCTGTCTTATAACTTTATCTTAATTATACACAGGATATTTCTGACCACCAAGTCTTGGATCATGCATGCTTGCCCCAGTTTGATTTAAAGTTTTGCATCTCTGGAAAGCATCACATAATTAAATAACAGAGGCACAATATGACTGAGAATGTCTCTTTGATAGAAACAGTAGGCAAACTGAGGGGATGTGGTTCAGGATAATGATGGTCGATGAGTATTTCACTCTATGAAGCTTCCTTTCCTTTATGCTTCCCTTTTGTCCACTTTCCTACAAGGTTTAATTTGAGGTTAGACTTTGTCCATAGTTAATAATAACCACAACAAAGCTACTTATTGTCATCAGTATTATAACATATTATAGCAGGGCCAAAGAGAGTGCGGGGGCTCTAACAGTGTCTGCATCCTGGTGTAGCCTGAACATTCTGAACTTCACAGAGAAGGTTTTTTACTTAAGGATAAACCCATTTAGAGAATATTTTGTGTATGAAAGGGCCCTGATCATGTTCCAGGTCCAGGACCTTGGCAACTGTTTTCCTATTTACTCAGAGCACCAATCCCAAGACCAGGTATCTCTTTCTCATCACTGCTCAAGTGACACCTCCCTGGAGAGGCCCTTCTGTTCTTTTTGTGTGTGTGTGTGTTTTCATTTTTATTTATTTATTTATTCATTATTAATTAATTTATTTATTTATTGTCCTCTTTTCAGAGAGGCCTTTCTCGATCATTTTTTTAATAAAAGAGTATTGAATCCTGCTCCTCTAATCCCCTTTGTCTCCTGGCCCAGACGCTATTATTCTCAACAGTGGTTATAAACAGCTGTTGTTCTTTGTTTATTATTTGTGTTCTACTTGTCTCCCTCCCTACAATTTCAGCTCCGTGAGGGCAGGGATTCCGTCTGGTTTATGTTCTGCTGTATGCCCAGTCGCCAGAAAAGTACAGATGTTAACTAAATATTTGTCAAATGAAGCGCTGAATGAAAGACAAGGTTCAGGGTGGGACATGGTAAACAAAGAAGCTGTAAACGGCTTTGAGAAAGATCAGGTCCACTGTTTATTTTGTTGGAGAGGAGCAGGGCTTCTGGAAGTGGTTTGAATGTCACTGATCAATTGTCATCCTGGGGGCTGCCTAGACGCTCGCATTCGATCGTCTGAGGTCCAGAGGGAGCGAGAAAGGCTTTCTTCCTTGTGGTGCAGGCAGATCAGGGTCTATGTATCCAGTAAACATTTGGTTCATGTCCTACACTGACTGCCATTAATATCTGCTGAAATGTCAGTGTCTCTCTTGTAGCCAGGTAGATCTTCAACCTGAAGCCTTAAATCTTACCCTAGTTAATTTCCTTTGTGATATCAGTGTTTCCTATGTTAAGCCCTGACAAAATTTCCTGCAGTCCTTCCAGTGGGGAGCTGATGATGGTCATGGGCATTCCCACCTGGAATCCATGCATTGGCTACAGTGCCGGGAAATGAAGAGCTTCCCATGTTGAGTTCAGTTTGGGTGTGTCCCGAGCTCTTGGCTCAGTTCCCTCTCACTTGGCAAGACTGTAGTCTCCTTTCCCATAGTCTTCCTTACTGTCTATAAATTCTTGGTAATTATCCATACTCTCCTGTATTATGATCCTATACATTCTATTTCCACGAATTCTTATACCTTTACCTTCTTAATTAAATTGTTTTAAGCTGATGCTCCTTCACAAGGGTGGGTGCCACGCAGCAGGAAGCTGGCCTAGGGAATTGGGAACCCTGGGAATGGATACAGCTGTAGACGTCTACTGTTTTTCACGTAATTCCCTAGAGTAAACTATTGTGCACTGCAATGCATATTTACTACCAGTAAACGAAAGGAAAGACTGTGGCCCCATCTTTTGGATCAAATTGGGTTAGTGAGAGCCATCGCTGCCATGAGAGCAGTGACAGGTCGGGCAGGAGTGACCTCAGAGATGCAGCAGATTTGACGGCAGAGAAGGGTGCCAGGTGGAAGTCAGGATAATGGAGGCACTGGCTCGGGATCCTAAGATGGATTTAGAGGAGAGCATGGAACTTGTCCCGATGGAATAGGGGTCGAGTTATGCAGAACTGGAAAACTAAGGGGCACTCAGGTCATAACAGTAATAAAAAAAAGCTAGCGATTACTCCATTTATTACTCTGTGTCAGGCACTTTAATGAACATGTTTCATGAATTATTTTATTGAATTTTACAGCAACACCATGCAATAAATACCACACTCAATGCTGTCATCTCCGTGTTAATGAGGATAGGCTTAGAAACGTGGAGGTGTTTTTTTTTCTTTAGTCCATTGGGGTTTTTATGCTCGGGTTGATGTTTTCCCGAGCTGTCCAAAGATAATGGATACGGTCTTCAGGAGTGTGGAAGCTCATCCTTACCAGCTTGCCCAGTAATCACAGCAGAGTCACCTTTCCAAAAAGAAAGCATGATGACTTTGGCACAGGGCAAAGGTTACTGCATCCCTGTTTGTCTATGGGGATCTTATCTAGGCATCTTATTTTTTTCTATATGCAAATAATTCCACTGAAGTAAAAGTCAGAAGCAGATGGCTCTGGAGTTTCTTGTGCATTTTTAACAATTAAGGACAAGTAAACCTTTCTGGCAAGGAAAAAAATAAAAGGTTTTTACTACTTAGATATACTCTCAGCTTTTCACAATGGATGTTGTACACAATCCAAAAAAGCATTTAAAACAATGAATATTCAAGTACATTAGTTTGATTTGACAGAAAACCAATACAAATTGAATAGAACTAAAGCATTTGGGTTTGGAATTTGGTCTTTGTTCCCATCTATTTCCATCATTTGGCCCTGTTTCCTTTGCCTTCTCCTCAACCATTCCTCAACTTTTATTTTTCCATTTTAGAATGTTTTATACACTCACTATTGGTTATTCTACATTGATCTTACAGTATTTATTTATTTGTCTTCAATTAAATGTAGTGCTCGAATCACTCTACACCATGTTAGTGATTGAGTAGCTTAGGAATAAAATTCTTCTTCATTTGTTAGTCTCTGCCCTTATTCAATCAGGAGAAAAACAGCCTTTCTTTTCCCTCTCTTTATTCCATATTTTTCTCTAGTTCAGAGCCAAGAACAAAATTTGAAGTTTTATATAATCAGCTGATTAAGTGGAGAAAAGTTGAAGGAATTTGCCAGAGTTGTCAGGTCAGCTTTTGAGAGATGCATTTCTTTCTTAGATGCATCTCTTTCCCCAAACCCAAGTATGTCCTCTAAAGATTAATATCTTTAGTAGTGCTGGTAGGAGTGGATTAAATGACTTCTATTATTTATTTTAACATTAGCTTTCTAGATATTGAGATTTCATGATATTTAATTGTTATTGGCGATAACACTAAATGTTGTAGATAAACAAAATAAGGTACTTTTTTGTTTACACAAGAGCTCAACATAAATATTCAGCAATTAGCCTTTCGTGTGGTGATGGAAGATGCTAGTTGCCTTCTATCTTGTGACTCTATCATCCTTTACGTCATTTGACTACTCTGCATTTAGGTCAAAAGTTTCAGAGTGGTATAGAGATGGTATACATTACTTCTACTCATAATCTATTAGAAGAAATCATTACAAGATACACTGAGATGTAAGTTCTACCGGGAAAAATGGCCCTTGCTAGTTAACTGCTTCATATCAGAATCTCTAAACTACAGAAGAAAGACACAAATTTTTGGGCATATCCCTTGCTGTGCCACAATTAAATTATGATTTGAGGATATAAATTATATAAAATCATTTTTCATTGGTTTAGAAGGTAATTAAGAAGCAATGAAAAATTAAACCCAACTCCACTTTTCATTGTATAAATTTATATTAAAATCTTTCCTTAGGAAACAATTGGAAAAGATGAAGAATAAACACATGTTTTCTATAAGATGGTGAAATAAATTTAAACCAGAGGATCATCCTCAAACTCTACTACAATTTTCTAGGGTAACTTAGGCTGGACCATTTATACTGTGACACTTATTTTTTAATTAAAAAGTAAATCTCAAAATTTGTAATATAAATCTGGAAGACTTAAGAAATAATTTAGAGAAAGACTGTACTCTAAAACAAACATATTTAGAATTTTATATACCAGGGTTACTAGAATGACCAATGTGGACCTATCTCACGGGCTGATTAAAAAAACTACCGCATTGCAGTAGAGCCTCAGGATGGGCCTCAACAACACAAACAGGAAAAAAGATCCACCCGTGTTTAAACAGTCAATGTAAAGGCCTGAAGATTAGGTCATCCTGCAATTCATAAATCAAACCCACTGATCTTAGCACTGGCCATCAGCGATAACAATAGAAAAACATTACTATTTTATGTTTGTTTTCTTAGTAGGGGCTGCTTTTAGGAATAATATTGAGGCATCATGAAAAATATAAAAGAAGGACAATAAAATTGCTCTTTGGAAGTTAACCTTTTAGATCACAACGTTGATATAAAAAATACATAAAGAGATGGTGTCATTTTCAGCCCTTTATGACTTAACATGTATCTCAGTCAAATATATTCACATCTCTAAAGAAAGAATATACTCACCAAAAGTGAATGGTCCTGACTATGTGGCTTAGTAGATTGAGCACTGGCCTGCAAACCAAAGGGTCACTGGTTTGATTCCCAGTAAGGGCACATGCCTGGGTTGTGGGCTAGTTCCCTGGTAGGGGGCATGTGAGAGGCAACCACACATTGTTATTTCTCTTCCTCTCTCCATCCCTTCCCCTCTATCATAAAATAAATCATTGTTTAAAAAGTGAAATTGGACAGTAATGGAAGCATAGAAAAGGGAATCAGAAGCACCATAAGACAGATTCCAGCAAAGCCCCGGAAGAGGGAAGCCTCTGTATTTAGTGATTCTAATGAACAACGTCCTGCCTCCAGCCTCCACACTCCCATCCAGCCCTTCTAGCCTGGCCAACTGGCGGCTCTGCATCTGACTTCATGGTCAACAAGAAGTGCTCTAAGTAAGAGTTCTCTTTCTAGCAAATTTATGAGGATGCAATGCACTGATCTGCTGGTGTGCATATTGCACAGACTTTGAGGTAGTCATATTTCTCATTATAAACGAATGGATTTTTTCAGACATATAGATCAGTCTTGGCTGATAAATGTGTTTTTAGTGTGCTGAGCAAATATAATCCAACCCTATAGGTGTGAGGGTTAGATTCTGGCTTGAGATAAATTAAGTTAATAAATGACAAATTCCCATGCAGTCATTTTACTTGCTTTCCTTGAGCTTTTTAAAATCTCTGAACCACAGCAATGGCTTAAACATTGTTTTCTTTTTATTTTTAAGTTTTAGAGAAATCTTAACTATCACTTAATACCAAGGTCACCTTATCCAATAAGAGAAGAAAAGAAAAAGAAAATTAATTTCAATTGAATAAAGAATGCCAATAACATATGTTGCAAACTCCACTCCCTACTCCATTTTAGTCTTTAGAGAAATTCTGATTATCTCTAAGCATTATTTACCAACAAATATGTTCATGAATATATTTTGTAGACAATATCAAAGTAGAAAGAGGCCATAATTATAACATTTTCCCCACTTTAGTCCATAAAAAAAGTTTCATTTATTAGTGGGAATAGATCCCATGTATTAAGCAAAATTGCTAATTTTTAGCAAAACCATCATTGTATCAGTGAATATAAACATTCTTGTAGTGGCCCTGGCTATGATGAAAAAGAAGCATCCCTTCTGAGCTATAACAGGATTTAATTTCAGACACCTCTAGCTGTCAGGGACCTCATGTGGTTTAGGGACTACTCTGGATTCTGAAGCCTGATCTCATGTCACAGAGGAGGGGGAAAATCTGAGCAAACACTGTACATTGTAAAATGACTGCAGTGAGCTGAGGGCTCTCATGTTTGCAGGGAGCATGTGCCCCTGACTGAGTGCAGACCTGTGCCCCAATCCAATTATCCTTATCGTTAGTGGGAATGCAACTCCCTCTGACTTTTCATCACTCGTAGTCACCTAGGAGACCCACACAGGTTCATTTGCCAAGAACGTCAGTGTTTTTATTTTCACACTGATGGAAATCAAACACAGTCACTATCCATTCCATCAGAAACACTGGTGAGGCCAATATGAAAACACTGTGGTGAAGGTACCTGGTGGCTCTAATTTCCATGACCTTCATTTTAAAACTCCCCTCCATGTAGGGAACTCACACACAGTCATAACTATAAGGTAAACATAGTGATGCACACCCAGCCTTCAGTTGGGTATGAAGAGTCTTGAGTTCTAGTCTTGCCTGCCTTTCTTCTATTATCTATAAAGTTAACTGCAAATTGATTTTGGTTCTCAAAATTCTCACCATCGAGAATCCTCACTATTCCCCTTTCTCTGCAGTTCGAATGAGCTCATCTACCAGAGTTGACAAAGAAGAAGCTGTGCAGGAGGTGAGGGTTTGGGGGATAATATTTATTCTCTGCAATGCCATGCACTGTAGATGTCTATTAGCTGTTTTCATTCCCATGGCAACCCAATGAGGTAGGTGGGCTTATCTCCATTTATAAAAAGTAAAACAAAATTTTAAAAAGATCTAAGGGCTAAAAGCTCATAAGTATTCCTAGGGCTTAGAAACTCTGAACCCATATTATTTCCACACTACAAATTTGAAAATGAACTATTAAGTAATTATCATAATTTTATATTTTGTGATCAAAGACAGGGAACACCATGATTTAGAATTTCTGTTCAGCATGTGATAATGAATTGCATGATGAAAGAGGGCCTAAGTGATCACATGTGCAATTAGACAGCCTTGGAGGTCTAGAATTATTGAAGGAGGTTGAGATAAATAATCTAAGGGAAGGAAGGTGTCATGAATGAGGTTAGTCAAGGGGACATTCCATTTTGAATAGAGGAAATCTAAGTTTTGAGTGTGAAATAGATCAATGCCATGATCTGATTAGTGTTTTAGAGAAGATGCTGGAAACTAGAAGGCCAATAGTTAGTCTAGGTTAGGGCAAGAGGGAATGAGATTCTCAATAAATTTTCAGCCTGTACAAACTTATCTGGGAAAAATATACTTATTTAGTTAGGTGTTTTAAACACCAAAGTAGCTTATAGTTGGTGCAATTGTCTGAAACACCTAAAGGACTTTTTATTATTAGGTAACTATAAACTCATATAAAGTTGTGAAGAAATGTATAAGCTGGACTATAAGCCCTTCACCCAGACACTCTTAAGATTAATATATTGTAAAACTATATGTAATACCCTTTTGAAAGAAAAAAATATAAGTTTATCTATGCTTTACAATGTATACAAAATTGACCATAATTCAAAAGTTATCATTATTTCAAAATAAGCAACAATGTTATATAACCACTAGGAGAAATATGTATATATAGTCTCTTGAAGAACATTCCAACTGTCACACACAAAAAAACAAATACGACAAAGGGAAAATGGATAATACCTATGTATATTTTTAAAAGTTCTAGATGTTAAAGTATAAATCATCAACTAGCCAAAAAAGTTATGTGTGAAGTTATGTGTGATAAGCCTACCGTGGGCTTTCCCTGGCAAGTCTCATGGGGGAAAGTGGCCCTCCACCCAGCATACCTGGTGCACAGACAATGCATTCTCATCTCTGAAGGGAGTTGCAGTCAAGAACTTGGACCCCCCTGGCTGGCTGTGTTCCTCCTGGACCTGACATTCCAGAGGTAAAAAGTCAGTCATTATCTAAAACTATCTGCAAATTGCAAAGGTGCTACAAAAAAGAGATTTCTTCAAGTGTTGAGAGGTCCTGGTAGAGGTTATTTCCAGGACAGAGAAGTCAGAGAATTTCTCTCTGAGGGTGTTTTCCTTTAAGAAACTTGACGGTTGAAATAAGGGTCAGAGTGCAAAATGGAAGAGAGGAGGAAAGACAGTGCCAGGCAACAGGGGCCGCCTACACAGCACCTGCTCTGGGAGGGAGAGTGGTGGATTTGATGTGCTGGAGCCCCGAGAGAGGTGGAGTGGATTTCAGCAAGTTCGGGATGGTGTTCGGGAGGTACACAGGGGCGAATTATGTAGCGGAAGGGGAAGCAATAATGCATGTTCTAGAAAGAGAGATAAAAAATTCCCAGCATTTCCCAGCAGGTATAGAATCAGAATCAGCCTCACATGGTCATTTGAGATACCTGTACCCCAAAGACCATAAAAGGGTAAAGCAGTCAGAACCACATGTGTTTTCCATAATCCACGATGGGCCCCTGTTGTTCTGCATCCCCAACCTAAATGACCAGATTTGGTTGGTTTACTGTAAACAGTAGACCCCGCCCCCATCCACCTCCCTTTATCCATGGTTTCACTTTGTGAGGTTTATTTACACACTGTCAACCACAACCCAAAAATATTAAATGGGGAGTCACATAAATAAACAACTTACATGGTTTAAATCGAGCGCTGTTCTGATGACTTGGTGAAGTCTCAGGAGTCCTGCTCCGCACCACACCAGACACGAATCTCCCATTTTCCAGGTCTCCACCTGCAGACGCGCACGTCCATTAGTCACCAAGTAGCCGTCTTCGTTACGGGATTGACTGTTGCTGCAGGTTTTCAATGCCTGTGTTCCAGTCCCCTTATTTTACTTAATAACGGTGCGGGCAATTTGGGCATGCCAGGGACAAGCCGTAAAGTGTCTCCTTGAAGTGAAAAGGTGAGTACAGTACAAAAGGATACTTTGAAAGCGACAGAGAGAGCGAGAGACCCATTCAGGTGATATTTATTACAGTATATTGTTATAATTGTTCTGTTTTTATTAGTTGTTGTTAATCTCTTACTGTGCTTAATGTCTAAATTAAATATTAGGTACGTATCCATGAGAAAAAACACAGTGTATTAGTGTATACGGGGTTCCGTACTATCTGCAGTTTCAGCCATGCACTGGGCATCTTGCAACACATCCTCCTCGGATAAGGGGACTATAGTAATCAAGCTTCGAGATGTCGCTTGTTATTCAAAGGCAGATCAGTTTGTGTCACTGCGTCACTTCCTTACAGAGATCAATGATTGATTCCCAAGACATTTTGGAGTAAAACAGCCTATTTATTTACTTTTTTGGCTTTGCACGAATGCCTTGATGATGTCTCCCCTGCTCACTGTTCTTTCTTCATCTGCCACGGCTGGCCACTCCATCGTACCCAGAACTGAATGTTGGTCCAGTCCGTCCAGTCTTTCTTTCAGGCAGGTCACGAAGCCTTTGCTTATGTCTTTCATCCCACCCACCTGCCCCTTTTCTCCTTAGAAATGCTCATTGGCCCTTCAATTTAAGGAGAATCTAGTACATGGATTCATGTAAAGTCCTTAGAACAGTGCCCGGTTAAGAAGAAACTCTCAATAAATGTTAACAACTATGATTAGTACTTCGGTTTAAGTAAATCTACTCTTAGAAGTCTTTCTATAATAATACCCTTTTCACCTTGACACTAAAACTCTTCCCATTTTCTTTCTTTACACGTTGCATCCAATAGTTATATATTTTTCCTCTCTCCAAATCTCCGATGGCATTGAAATGTGTATTTTATATTCATTTCGGCATCCTTGCTTAACATGATGGCAGCCACATTTCAAATGAGTGAGGAGTAGCTATGCATATATTACAAATTTGCCCCCATCATTATCAATTCCACACATTCCTGTTTTATTACTTTAGGAAGTGGAGAAATTCTGATTGATGTACTCTGGATTATTTTTTAATAACTACATGTAAGACTATTTTAATCACTTTGTTATTAAACTGTTTCTGTGGGTAATGTGTTTTTATGTACATGGTCAGATTTTAGGTTCTGGAAGGAAAGACCATGTAAGCCTCATCTCTGTACTCCCAGCTAGCGTGTACCATACACGATCGCATGTAGTTGATGCTCTTCACTTATTCGTTTCTTTTTAAAAACACAAGGACAAAGATTTAAGTGTGACTCTTTTTACACCTGATATTTTACCAAATTCTTCTCATATCTTTTGCTCAGAGGTTGAGTCTCTTATTCCCACAGCGAGACTGAAATGGAAATTTAACTCCGATTTTTTACTTGACGTCCCTACTTGGGCTGTTCTTAATAAATGCAGTTGTTATTTCTAAGCCAGTTGTTGTAATTATATTTTTGTTGGCTTTCTTCATTATATTTCTTCTCCAGATGGTCCACTATTTAGAATTTTGGCTTCCCTCCTAATATCAAACTATAGGAATATTACACCATCTTCTTTTAAAAACAAATCTCAATTGGTTTCTTATTTGCCAATGGCTAGAACTTTGAAAGTCCTCCTCCTGGGACCTTTCATATCTCAATGATTTCATTATGGAAGAGAACCCTGTGGGATATTCTGCTTTTCATTTTAGTCTGAACAACGTTCTGGCAAAACTCCGATATCGTGGATTAGATTTTTGACATCCTCACTTTCATATAAAACATTACAAAACCATTCTCCTCTGAAAATTCTGCTGAATTGAAACTCATGAACTACCTGACTCGTGACAACATTAACTGGAAAACAAGGCCATTTTTTATAAAACAAGCAAGAAAAGTGATGTGCAGCGAGAGGCTTTGTAGAGTTTTCGGCCCAAACAGAAAAGCGTCTTGAGTCTATCTCTAAATTGTAAAGGACATCAGCATCTGTGTTCATTTGTTTAACACAGGGAGGCTGGTATGTGTATCTATCCTCTTTGCTTCAGTCTCCTTTTCTTTTAAAATAATAATAATAATAGTACACACATCTCATTGTTTCTCTCTGAGAACATAGTAAATGAATTCATGTATAGTTCTTAGAACAGTGTGTGATTAAAAAGAAACTCTCAATAAATGTTAACAACTATTATTAGTACTAGAATATATTGATATATTGTGCTAGCCTTAAATGTTACACATAGACCCAAAATTACTAAGTGTTTATATACAATTAACCACATTTGCTTTTGGTGATACCTTCCTGTCTCTCTTATGAAGGAAATGAGTGATAAGAACCACATTCATGTGAAGTGTTTTATTTTTTTGTTTGCTTTTTTTTTTAAACATGGTCAGCTAATTTAACTTAGTCCATGGACAGAAATGATTCAGGTTTAAGTGCTACTCTGGGTAAGCAATTCAAACCTTCACAGTTTAACAGTGAGGGGATAAGTGAGAAACAAAGGTTCCTGGCAAGAGAAAGAATGAAGTCATTGAGAGGGTAAAGTAAGAAAAGTTTGCTTGGCTTACAAGGAGAAGGCACATTAAAAAAATCTGGCAGAAGCGTGTCTTGTCATTGCTAATAACATCCCGGCACTCCATGATTTCACTTCAGAAACTGCTGTCTTCGTGGCTTCAGGTGACTTCCAGTCATTCAAAGACATGACTCTATCTGAGTTGTCACACAGTTAGATGACAGTGTGATTTTGTGTACTAGAATGTACTGTTGGTAACAATAATGGTGAATACGGCCAGTCCACACCAATTCTCTTAACTAGCATATACCCTGTCATTAGCATGGTGCCTGACCCATTCATTGATCAGATAATCAAATTTGTGGAATGAAATAGTAAAACAATGAGTGTGAAAAGAAATGCATATTTTATCATTCCAAATGTGTATACATTTCACCAGTTAAAAATGGTAAATATGTAGACAGTGGTTCTGAATCTTAACTGAAACTCATAGGAACTTAAAACATTTGGATTTTCAGGCTATACCCCAGACCAATTCAATCAGAATCTCTGGTAGTGGGATCCAGGCATTAATTCATGTTTATTAATCTTTCTAGGTGTTTCTACCAGGTAGCACATATTGATAACCATTGGCCTAGACCAAAACTGATGAGACACAGTAAATGTGGTCTAAAGAATGGCTGACAAAAAAGAATAAATGATATCTTTATAGGTCAATGCTATTAAAACATTTTGGTTTCAAGTCATTTCACCAAATATCTGTACATGTAAATGTCCAAATTCTCATATGCAATATTTTAAATATAATAGCGATTCCTTGTAGACATATACTGAAACTAAACAGCTTAACTCCCCCCATTAAAGTGATCCTTTGCCATTCGTGCTGATTTGTGCTCCTTGTTTTAGGTTAGCTTATGACCTTCAGTGCCTATTGGAATGATGGGCCATGCTTTGCTTTCTTTAGCACTTTCTCCTCTAACAAATTAAGCAATAATAAATAAAGGAATAAAAGTAATAAATAGGTACTGTGTACTAACCAAAAACAATATGGAATTTCCTCAAAAAACCAAAAGTGGAACTGCCTTTTGACCCAGTAACTCCACTGCTGGGATTATACCCTAAGAATCCTGAAACACCAATTCAAAAAAACCTATGCACCCAATGTTCATAGCAGCACAATTTACAATAGCCAAGTGCTGAAAATAGCCTAAGTGCCCATCAGTAAATGAGTGGATCAAAAAACTGTGGTTCATTTACACAATGGAATACTATGTAGCAGAAAGAAAGAAGAAACTCCTACCCTTCTCAACAGCATGTGTGGAACTGGAGAGTATTACGCTAAGTGAAATAAGCCAGGTGGTGACAGACAAATACTATATGATCTCACCTATAAGTGGAACCTAATCCACAAAATAAACAAGAGAGCAAAATAGAACCAGAGACATAGAAATAAAGAACAAACTGACAGTGACCAGAAGGGAAAAGAGAGGGAGATAA
>PVKM010005805.1:0-46567 GCA_004027735.1 Carollia perspicillata | reverse complement strand
GGGTTTGTGATTCCTGAGACATGGCGGGGTGACAGGCCTGAGGGGGCTCTGAGGACTCCCCCCCGCCCCCAGGCACTGTCACCCTCCACAGTGAGGCTGCTGAGTTCCCAGCCTGCAGACTGGACCTTCTTCTCTTCTTTAAGATAATAAAAGGTCATTATTTATTTTTTCAAATGTGTTTATTTTTTATTTCTGAATAATACATGCATGTGTTTGAAATTTAAAAGGTACGTAAGGTTTAATTATGAAAACACTTCCTTCTCTCCCCTTCTTATGGGAGCCTCCCTCCACTTCTTGCTTTAACTGGAATCTGGGCATCCCCTGTGCCCCTACGAGTTAACTACTATCCCTAACCCTTCCTGAGCTGTGGTCCTTTTGTCCAACTTTCTCAGAACCTGAAACCTCCTCTGCACCTATACCCACACTGCTAGAGAATAACCACACAGCCATGTAGATTGGTACCCCCAAATTCATCATCTCCAAACTCAACTGAGTCCATAAAGTTCATCTGCAGACCATCCTTCAAACTGAGCATTTTCCACTCCTACCCAGGAAGGCTTTAGTAGCCCTCAGACCTCCCTTCACAAAGACAACCTACCAACCTACCAATCCATCATCATAGTTATGGGAGGCAGAATTCTAAAACGGCCTCAAGATTTCTCCCCTAATCTCCAAGACTGTTAACGTGATGAATTTTATTCTTATGATTTGATCATTGTTACAAGCACAAGAAGAGGAAAATTACCTGGGGGTTCCTAACCAAATCGTAAGAGCCCTGTAAAATTCCAGAGTTTTTACTGATTCCAAGCCAGCGAAAGAATTCACGTGTCGCTGCTGACTTTAAAGGTAAAGACAAAGAGATTCAATGCACGGGATACCGCAGACTGGAATTACTAGTTGTGGCAGATTCTAATTCACAGGCTAGCAAGGAAAGGGGAAGTCAGTCCTAGAGCTAAGAGAATTCAGTTTTTCAACCCCAACAATGAATGCATACTCTTCACCAGAGCCTCTAGATAGGAGCCTAACTCTGCAGATGCTTTGATTTTGGTCATGGGAGACGCTAAGCAGAGAACCCAGCTGAACTTGCCCAGACTGGTGACCTACAGGACTGTAAGATAACAGATGGTGGTTGTCTTCAACCATTGTGTGGTCATTTGTTATGCAGCAACAGAAAATTAATACAGTGATTCATTTGGGTTGGGCATATCAGACTGGGCCAGCTGCTTGACCTTCCTTGTGTCGCCATTTCCTTGACTGACAATACTAACTTCACAGGCATCGGGAATTGGCGTTAATACTTGTAAAGCATTTAGAACACAGTCTGGCCCCTTTTGATTCCTGAGTATCAGCTGCTTCTGTTACTACCTATGCTCTCATTACGTATTCCTGCTTCCTCAGGGATCATCTTCCTTTCATTTTCCCTGCTCACTCATGTCTTCAAATTCTTCAACTGCTGTGTTGCAAACATTGAAAAATTATTGTAAGCCCTAGCCAGGTGGCTCAGTTGATTGGAGCATCATCCTGTACACCAACAGATTGCAAGTTCGATTCCCAGTCAGGGAAGATACCTAGGTTGCGGGCTCAATCCCTGGTTGGGATATGTATGGGAAGTGACAGATCTCTCTCTCTCTCCCCGCCTTTCTCTCCCTCTTCTCTCTTTTAAATCAATAAATGTAGCCTCAGGTGAGAATTTTAAAATAGCTTTAAAATTACAAAAGTAATGTATGTTCATAAACATACATTCAGAGCCATTTCCCAATGGCTCTGAGCCATTACACAGTAAATTCAGAGCCATTATACAGTAAAAAGTGAGCATCTACTTAAATGGTTTTATGTATATATCTTTCCCGATATTTTTAAAAATGCATTACCTAACACACCCTTTTACATAACTAGTTTTGTAACAAGAGTTTACAAACACTAGCTTTACATAACTGAATAACACTTTGAATACTGCCTTATAACTTCCTTTCACTTTGTAGACCTGGGCAATCTTACTGTTTACTGTGAGATTCAAATGGCCACAGCAGTCCTTGGTGTGAATGTGCTGATTCACGTAACCTTTCCTCTGTCACAGTTCATGTTTCCATTGGTCCTTCTGTGATACTGTGACTTATAAGGAATATGTATTTGGTTACTCAGATGGCCAAATATATATTTCTCATATTTGGACTTAGTCCGCCGTTCCTGGCGCACAGTTCCCAAAACCCTTGGAATTTCATGAGCAGTAAGAGCAATGGAGCAATATCTTTTACTGTATTTTGTCTCTCATCCTTAATACCTGAAGGCACTTTGGAGCCATAAGGTGACGTGAGTGTCACAGGATCAATCTTCTCCACCAGACAAAACACAAAAAGGGCATTTGTGCCCCTGACAGTTAATGCCAGACTTGTTTCCTTACCAGATGCATGTGCTCCACCTTCCTAAGAACCTCTTGCCACAAATGTCCCTCTCTCTCTCCTGCTCCAACTGGTTCCTTGTCCCAGGCAGAGAGAGAGCCTCACCAGGTAGGACAGAGTTGGAGGGATCACCCCAAGGAACTCCCCACATCCCTTCTCTGTCACCCCTTAGACAAGAAGGGGACATGCATTAATCCCTTGAAAGACAGGGGAGAGTGAGTCCTGCTGCTCAAGAACAGGAAAGGTTGGAAAAGGTGGTAAGTGGGATGTGGCCGAAAAAGACAGTGGGAGAAAGGACATGTTCTCACTTCAAGCCATCTTTGCCCTGCTGTCATAGCACTTTCTAGAAAATTGTGGTATAAAACTTATCGACTTAACTACTCTTAACTGAACTGTACAGAAGTGTTCATGATATGCACCAGGTCGTGAAATAGAGCTCTGGATTTTTTTTTTTTTTACAGCACGCAGAGGGGAAGGGAGGAAGAAAGTGAGGGAGAAGGGCTCCTCTCACACACCCCCAAGAGGGGGGATGAGCTGTCAACCCAGGCCTGCACCCTGACTGGGAATGGAGCTGGCGAGCTTTCGCTTTGCGGGACAACGCCCACCCCCCACCCCCCATCCCCGCAGCCACACCGCTCAGGGCTCCTCTAGAACCCTCTTATCTTGCAAAACTGAAACTCAGTACTGCCTTGAACAACTCTCCCATTTCCTCCTCCCCCAGCCCCTCACCCACCACCCCGCTTTCGGTTTCTAACAGTCTGACGACCTTGTACAAGAGGAGTCACGCAGGACGTCCGGCAAGGGTCACCCTCACCGTCGAACTTCGCGGAATTTCCTTCTGTTTCAAGGCTGAGTGGTACTCCCTTCGAAGTACAGGCCACACGTCCCGTAGCCAGCTGTGGGCTGACAGGCAATTGGGCGACTCCCACCGATCGTGCTGCTGCGCATGTGCACAGGAGAGCCGGGCCCCAGACCCCCTTTCTCCTCTTCCGCAGGGGCACGCGGAGGTGGGGCGGCTGGAGCTCGCGGTGGCGCCATGTTTAACCGCTGCAGGAACGCGCACCCTGTCTTCCACAGTGGCTGCGGCAGCTCACATTTCTGCTGGCGGTGAACGAGGCTCCCGTTTCTCCACATCCTCGCCGGCACTTGCTGTTTTCTGTTTCTGTTTTGCTTTGTTTTAGGGTGGTCATCCTAAAACACGTCACATCTCTTTGGAGTGTCCACTTGCATTTTCCTGATGACTGGACGGGGTGACCATCTTTACGGAAGCTTGTTGGCCATTCGTGTAGCGGAGCCTATTGCCCATTCTTTCATTGGGTTACTTGTTTTCTGTTCAGTTATCAGAGTTCTTCATATATTCTTTTGAAAATATTTATCGAGTTGAGAGAGAGAAACATCGATTGGTTGTCCTACTTTTTTACGCATTCATTGAGTAATTCTTACAGGCTGCTCCCAAACCCGGGATCAAACCCACAAGCTTGGCCGGGCAGCACGATGTTCTAACCCAGCTATTTTCAAACTTTTTCATCTCATGGCACACAGAATCAAATTACTAAATTCTTTGGTACACTGAAAATATATTTTTTGTCAAGCTGACAAAAAAAAAAAAACTGGTATAAGTTTGATTCATTCACACCAGAGGGCTATTGTTGTCTTGGAAGTTATCGGGTTTGTTGTCGTTTTTGACAATCTAAGGGAAAAGAGGTCAGTTTCCCTGACTAGTCAGGTATTGCATGCTTTAAAAATTCTTGAGGCAGATGGCTTGAAAATCGCTGCTCTAACCCACTAAGTACCCTACCAGGGCTACATAGTCTTGATATTAACCCCCATCAGGTATATGGTTTGAAAATATTTTCTCACATACCCTTAGTTGCTTTTTCACTCTGCTGTTTCCCTCGCTGCGCGGCTGTTGGTCCTACACTTTACAGTCAACACTACTGCGCAACTGCGAAGGCTGCGCTGCGCGTGGCCTTCTGGGGGTTGTAGTCCAGAGCGGCTGAAGAGGATGGAAGTTGGGAGGATTTCTTTCCCGCTGGGCCAAGGTTGGAATTGGATTTCTATTGGGCGGGGCTAGAACGAGCCACTGCTTGGTTCTCTCTAGCAGAGACAGATAATTAATACAATACAATTCCCTTTTCAGTGCTTGGACAGTATCGGCACCCAGGCCCACCTGTCGCCAGGCCTCCGACGCAGGCCACGCCCCCCCCCCTTTTCCCCAGTCCCCACCCCTCAGCGCTCGCAGTTGGGGCTCGCCGCGGGGGCGGGGGCTCTCCGCGGGGGCGGGGCTCCCACAGAGCGGCGGGGGCGGGGCATCTTGGCCTCTTCGCCGGGCTCGCGCCTCTTGGGGCCCCCTCCAGCGGCCCCACGACCTGGTCTTTTCCGCTCGGGAGGCGCACGAGGCTCTCTGTTCATGGACCGGGCGACCGTGGCGCGGGTGGGCGCGGTTGCGAGCGCCAGTGTGTGCGTCCTGGTGGCGGGGGTGGTGCTGGCCCAGTACATATTCACCATGAAAAGGAAGACGGGGAGGAAGACCAAGATCATCGAGATGGTGAGTGCAGGGACGCGGCGCGCCGGAGCGCGAGAGGGCTGGCGGGGCTCCGGCCGCTGTAGAAATGCTCGGGAAGCCCAGGGAACCCGTTCTGGACCCTCGACGGCGGCAGTCGGGCCTTTGTTAGGTCTTCTTTTGAAACAGGCAGCAAATAGGTGATAAGACCACGAGCTGCTTCCCGCTGCAAAGTCCGTTTCTCAAGAGATAAACTGAACGCCTGGACGTGTTCCTGCCTCCTTCCCACATCCCTCGCAAGCCCTTGAAGCTAATCCAGTTCTAACAGAGGAATTCTTTCTGCACCGTAGCTAGGATGAGTTAGATTATGAATAGGTGTAACTTGGCAGTGGTTAAAAGGTTACCATTTATCCAGTTGGAGTTCTATTGTATTTGGATATTATTTCTTCTTCTCTCAACCGCCAGGATGTATCTTTGTGTTCCTTTTCTTCCCAAACGTCTTGGATGACATTTTGGAAATCTGTTTACAATTTTATTGTAATAGAGTGTTTCAAGAATTCTGTTTGAAGTACAGTATAAACAGTATCTGCTCCAAAGTCGGGGATTTCTGTTTTTTAGAGTCAAGATAGGTTACTCACTGCCTTGCTTCTGATATACTTTCTGGATGGAGTGTATACTCCAGGTATACTCCCGATCATGCGCTACACACCTGAACATATGCGTTTAAATATTTATGACAAGTCAGTTGACAATCTACAACTCTACTAAATATTAATTATTTTAGTTCCTTGTATTACTTACAATTTGTCAGCTGAGGAATCAAAAAAACTGTTTGGTTGCTACTGGATCCAGGTGGAATACAGAAATATTTCCTGTAACTAAAAGTAAAAAATGTTGACCACTACATGTCTCTTATGCCTATAATATTTCCAGGTTTTGTTTATTGCTAGAATTAAATTATTCTTGGGTTATTACTTCTTTTCTACACTTGTGTAAAACCACAGCAGCCAATTTTTATCTCAGACATTTCATTTTGTTTATGGTGCTCTCCTGCTTAGAGAACTTTAGTGGCTCCCTTTTGTCCCAAACCAAAAATTTATTCATGAGTATCTTTATATGACTCATAAAACCTAGTTTTCTGTTAAAGAATTTGCAATGTGCATGTGAAAAGAAAACTGATTGCCATACCTTCCTGTGTGGTCTGCTACGCCACTTCTCTTAATGAAGGCCCATCAGGCCGACTAACTTGACTTATTTGGAGTAAAGACACCAGTCAGTCTTTACATACACATATGTACCCACTGTTATATTAATTTATATCTGTGCAGACTGCTACTAGCTGTTAAAAGGGGAAAAGTCCAAAGAGCTTGATGTTGTTAACTTGTAACTTTAGTGGGTTATGTATACAAATGAAATAAACATTTGACCAGGAATCTGAAGACCTGGATTCGAATGCTGGTTTTCCCTCTTAGTAATAGATGTGTTTTAGGAGGCATGCCCTGCCCACCCACCCACCCCCACCTCACCCTGGAAATCCCCCATCTTAGAGAATCTGTACAAACCCATGGATGCCCAGTGAGCATAGCTCAAATTGGTCACAGGTGATGGACCCAGCTGTAACTGCCCAACCCTGTGGGCCTACATGGAGCTGATGAGGTCAACAAATGACCTCTGGCACTGGGTTTGATAGGCTGTACTGCTGTTAAGCTTTCAGTGAGAGACACAGGGAGTTGCTAGTGGGCTGTGTGCAGTGCAGCTGAAATGTGTGTTCTAAGGCAGCAAGGTGCACATACGGGGGAAGCCAGTCAGAACTCATGCTGGAGATGTTCAGAGGTAAGAGGAGCCCTTCCATGGAGCTGATGTTTCTTCCCTTCAAGTCTAATTCATCATTCTGTGTGTTCCCTAAGGCCTTGTAACAGCCAGCCAAACAGGGGAGCTGGTTTGGGCAGATTTGTCTTCCTTGTCCCCCAAATCTCTTGAAGATTTCTAGTTAATTATCATGGTCAATATACGTTAATTTTTAAATAAAGTTTTTATTTTGGAAAATCTTTAAATTTACAGAAAAGTTGTGTGGGTTAGTAGAGTCCTCTTACACTCTACAACCAGTTTCCCCTATTATCATTAAATTATGGAGCATTTGTTAAAATTAATTATTATTTATACACTTTAAATATCCATACTTCGTTCAGATTTTTTTGCTTTTTCCTAATGTCCTTTTCTGTCCCAAGATCTCATCTAGAATATCACATTATATTTAGTCATCATGCCTCTGTACTTCGTCTTGGCAGTGACAGTTCCACAGATTTTCCTTGGTTTTTTTATGTCTATGATACAATAAGAAATAATACATTTGGTGTTTGTCCCAGGTTTTTGGAACACACATAGCTCAGAAAACACTTGGACTCTGGGGAGTGTTAAGAGTGTCTCTTGCATGCTAATGAGATGGACTCTGCCATCTGGTGGCCCCAAGGTAGCTTCAGGATGTGGGGTGTGGGCTGGTGTATCCAGAAAGACCAGGTGTGATTACAGAATTGGAACTTTCAGTGCCCCTCTCCCCTCCTGTGGAGGGAGAAAGGGCTGGAGTTTGGGCTGATCGCCTCTGGCCACTCACTTAATCTGTATATCAGAGCCTACATAAAAACCCCTAAAGGAGCGCTGCCTGGTTTGTAATAAACCTGTAATGGTAAGGAAAGCACTCTCCCAAGTTGTGTGCAAATAATGGGACCTGAAGAAGGGATTGTGGGAACTCTCAAATTTCACCCAGGCAGTCAGACTTGTGGGTGGCAACCTGGGACTTGCTGAGTGGCATCTAAAGTAGGGGACAGACTTGTGGGACTGAGCCCTTTACTAGTGGGATCAGACACTCAGTATAGATAGTGTCAAAGTCAAATTTGCCGGAGAGTTGAATTGGTTGGTGTGAAGAAAAACGCTACAATTTGGTGCCAGCAGCGTTGTATATAAAAACAGTTCAGGGTAAAACACTGTAACTTTAACATGGTGTTAGGGTGGTCGGTGATGATGGCTGTGAAAGAATTCACAAAGAAAAGTGTCAAGTTTTTATTCACTGTCCAGGAAGGGAGAGGGGTATGGAGTAGAGAGATATATCATCATTGAGGGGTGGGGGCTTTGAACTTTCATTGGATTATAAATGGATTAAAAAAGGTTGAGGGGGTTGCTGCTGTGAGGCCCCTGGGCAGTTGGGGTGTTGGAAGGCGAGGCTGCAGTTTGCTCCAGTGTTATCTTCCGCCTGTGGCTGTAGGGAGTGGTTGATGAATTCTGTTCTTGCTTCCAGTAACTTCCTGTCTAGGGACAGAAGCTCAGCAAACTAAAGTGGCATTCATGTTTCCCAGGGTCATAGGCCTGCTAGGCAAATGGTGCCACAATAGCAACTGGGGCTGTCTTTATCCTTTCAAATGGGAGCTGTAATTATTATACAGAGCACAGGCTATTAGCTCCTCTGATGTCCTACCGTCATTTTTCCTTATGGACACTACCAGTGGGTCATAATCTTTGTCCACTGAACTTATTTTCTTTCATCTTTGTTTTCCTCTTCTAAGCCTTCATTGTAAAAACTACCCTTGCTGATTATCCCTGCAAGGATGACTTGCAGTTTTTGTAAGGGTTGCACTAAGGGTTGAGGTTACCAAACGTGTATAGGAGTTTATACACCTAGAGTTGAATTTTGCACTGATGAAACTGCTATTGGGGGAAGACTTATGTAATTGCAAGCCTGAATTCCTTCCTTCCTCCAGTGTCTCTCGGAGTCATGCAGTATCAAGTCCTTCCTCATATCTGCCGACCATCCCTCTCAGTGTTGACTTCCCAGTCCCACCGAGCAAGCCTACCCTGATTCCACCAGCTCTCTCCCGGGCATCTCTATTCAGATAGGCCTTTACAGCCAGCAGTGGCCACTCTCCATAAAAACAAAGATTTGGGAACAAAGTGGAACGCATCCTGCCAGGCAGAGAAACCCACTCCAGCAGGGTTAGGCTTTGAAAGGCAGGGCTCTGAGGCTGGACTTAATTAGGTTCCTGGCTGCTGCTCCACAGTGTGGTGCCCGCCCAGTCCCTGGAGCTGTTCTCTCAGCCCTAGCTCTGACAAACTCTAGGATTACAGGCTCCTTAGGACAGAACCCCTTTTCTTTTCTTTTCCAAATTTCAGCTTTATTGAGATATAATTGACAAAACTGTAAGGTATTTAAATGCACATAGTGGTGATTTGATATACATACACATTGTGAAAGAATTCCTTCCATCTAAATTAGTTGACATATCTATCACCTTACATATTTATCTCTTTCTTTTCTTTCTTTCCTTTTGTGTGTGCAAGGACATTTCAATTCAATTGTCTAAAATATGGAAGTTGCCCTGGCTGGTGTGGCTCAGTGGATTGAATGCTGGCCTGCAAACCAAAAGGTCGCAGGTTCGACTCCCAGTCAGGACACATGCCTGGGTTGCAGGCCAGGTTCCCAAGTTGAGGGCATGTGGGAGGCAACCAATTGATGTATGTCTCACACATTGATCTTTCTCTTCCTCTCTTTCTCCCTCCCTCCTGCTCTCTCTAAGAAGTAAATAAATAAAATCTTTTAAAAACACACACACACACACACACACACACTAAAAATAGGGAACTCTTCACGACACAGCGCAACAGAGCCCCTGCCTGTCTTTCTGTAGCATGGGTCACACATCAGTCCTCCATAGCAAACATATTTTAAGTTCTCCAAGTGACCTCTCCAAAGGCCCTTCTTGTCAGCCTGCCGTGACGTTCACCTTAAGAAAGCACCCCCTTGAACAGCTCTTCACAGATGCATCTTCCTTCACTTTTTTCACCCTTTTTTATTCTTTGAATGGGTGAGGGCCCAAGAGTCACGAAACCAACTCTCTCCCTTTCCTTATTACAGAGTATGCATGGAGGTCTCCTCCCCTCACCTTAAGTGTGATGCCCATCATATTGGTTCCTGGGTTGAACCTTAACTGGCAGGTTCAGAACTTAATATCTTCTACAGCCTAACATTCTATGAAAACTTTTAGATGTCACCTTTTGTTAGGAACTGAATTGTGTCTCCCACAATTCAAATGTTGAAGTCTCAACCCCTGCTACATCAGAATGCGAGCCCATTTGGAGCTCCACAAGGCCTTCAGAGAGGTGATGAAATTAAAATGAGGTTGTTGGGAAGCAGCCCTGATCCAACGTTACTGTGTCCTTACAAGAAGAGGAAGGAACCCCAGGGCCACTTGTGCACGGAAGGGTAACTTCATGAAAGAGGCAGCAAGTAGGTCGCTGTCCACAAGCCAAGGAGAGAGGCCTCAGAGAAGACCAACCCCACCAACTAACCTTGGACTTCCAGCCTCCAGAACTGTGACAAAATAAATTTCAGTTGCTTACACCGCCCAGCCTGATATCTGGCAATGGCTGCCTTCACAAAGCAGCACTCCTGTTTATTTGTTTGTTTGTCTGTCTGTCTGTCTGTTTGTTTAAAGAGAGGTTCGCAAATACATGTGGCTTGGGGTTTTTGTTGTTGGTATTTGATGAGCATATGTCATCTTTTTCTATGTCTTTTTTTTTTCTCAAAAATTAGAGAAAGGGGTGGGTTCATTCAGTAATGGTATATCGTTTACCCGCCTACTCCCACCCCAGGTCTGTTCTGTAACAGTAAGGGACTGAGTTCACGCTGTACCCTGAGGGGAAAAAAGGAGAGAGAAAATAACCAAATTTAATACATACATATGTATGGGAACCCCACAGACATGAGACAGCCAGGGACCCTGGGGCATAGAGGTTCAGAGACACAAAGGGAAAGTGGGTGTCTGAGACATTCTGAGCTGGGGGTGAGTTAAGATGCCTTAGGGACTGCATTGCAGGGTGATAAGAGCAGATGTTAAATAAATAGAAGTTTGCCCAGCCTGCAGATAGGTCAAAGAGGTTATCTCTGATCATCTCTTCTGATGGGTAGGGCCCCTAATTCAAGTTCACGTAGGTTAAGGGAGCACAGAGCTTTCTCTTGAGCCCTCTAGAGGCACATCTTGGATGACTCATTCTGGACCCCCACTGATTCCTCCTGCATGACTAGATTCCCATATTTTACCACATGTAATGCACACCCACGTTTTGTGTGCATTGTACACGAGATTATCATACCCATGATACGTAGTCATTATACCCATGTGTAATGCACCCTCAAAAATTCCCTCAAAAATTTGGGCAAAAAAGTATACATTATACACAGCAAAATATGGGTATATTCTATTTCTGTTTTTTTAGGGGTTTTTTGTTTGTTTTATTTGCCAACAAATTACTTATTTTTTTTGTAATAGGAAACTAATCTTTTTTAAAAAGATGAAATGGTTTAATCTTATTCAATTCTTCTCATATCCTTTATTAAATTCTCCCTGAATACAAGTATCTGTCAAATGCAATAAAATGCAAGCACAAAGTCAGAACAAATGTATAGTCCTAACGTTATCCCCTAAAGAACAACAAGGAGGTGGGAATTATTTGGACCATAGGGTAGGGGAGATGGAACTGTCTTTAAAAGCTCCCCAACCAGTTAAAATTGTCATTTCTAGTTTAACTACATCTCAGCAATTTATGGCTTCCTTGTGAACATCCAGGGTTACTCCCTAAATAGTTGGTGCTGCTTTTGAAACTTTAGTATAGTGTGTTTCCTTCCTGGAAATAAACTTATAACAAAAACTTCCTCCTTTCTTCTGTCATAAGGTAGTATCAGATGTTGTCTGGACACTATAACTGAGTAAGAGGCAACTATTAAGTCTATACTTAAAAAAGGAGGGGGAAAACCAAGACCTAACTGCTTTAGTGTGTGGAATAAAAGGGGCCACATTAACCTGACGAGCTCAAAGTATGGTCTGAAATTAAAATTTATTAAGTAAAAGTTCACTTTTACCTTTCATCCAATCCCAGAGGTTTCCCTGCTTTGCTTTCTCCCACCTCCCCAATCCGTCACCAGTGGACTTCATGTAACCCCCTAGGGCTCCTCCTTTGACTCTGATGTGTAAAGTAAGGTGCTCAGCTGCCACTGCCCTGAGCACTTGTCAATCCATTGAGCAATCGCTTCTCCGCAGTTGCCTGTCAGTTTGGCTCAGACTCGCCAAAAATTCTCTACAGGCTTGAATGTTTCTTACACTGAAAAGTGGATTAATACTTAGGCTTTTTAAAATATCTCCATAGCTCAGCATTTATGTAACTTATAACACTGCTCAGGTTTATGGCCTTTTAGAACCTGCGTAGAATTCTTTTTTTTTTTTTTTTGAGATACGAATCCATTATATTGTTAATTAACGTGTTGAATTTCTGTTTTGTTTTACAAAGCATATTCCCTGAGCTCCTATGGCATTTCTTGATGATTTCCTCAAAATTTAGCAATTTATATACTAGTGTCTTATATTATTTACTGTTCTATATGTTCTTTAAGTGTCTGAACTGGTACATATTTCTTGTTCTTTCTATTTTATTACTTGCATTTCACTAAAGTAAATGAAGACCCCAAAACCGTGGCTCCAATAAACAGATTTTATTTTTATAATTTAATGAGAAGTCCAAAAAGCAGGCAGTTATTGGTGTTACTTAGAGGATACAAGGCTATCACAGCAGAAGTCTTTGACATTTTCTTGCGGCTGTGAGCGGTGTTGCAGTCCTGGCCGACATCCCTGTTTTTCAGGTAGCAGGAAGGAAGAAACCTATTTCAGATGAAGCAGAACTTTCTCCTTACATGTCATTGGAGAGAACAGTGTCACATGGTCACCCCAACTCTAAGGGAAGCTGAGATCGTTTCATTTATTTTTTTTGTTGGTTGGTTGGTTGAGCAAATTGCCACCCTCTGAAAAAACTGAGATTCTGTCAGTAAGAAAGAAGGGGAGGGGTGTATTAATCGGATAATTAACAGTCTGCCACACCACACCATAGTACCTATTCTTTTTCCTTACCAGTTGCCATTCAGTATATATTGACTTACTATTTGATCAAAGTAAAACACATGTATGTAATCTGATAATACTGGTGGTCAGCTGTCTGGTAGAAAAATAGAGCATTCCAGCTAGTCCAAGCCCTTGGTACTGCAGCAGTGAAGAACACAAACGCAGACTAGCTTTGTTCTTCTGACTCCATCAAGACTAAAGACATATCCATTCACACTTAAAATACCTAGATCTTACGTAGTTCTTGACTCACGGCCACTGCCTCTGTACATGCTAATGAGGTATAGAAGCTGCTCCCACAATTACGTGCCACAACTAGCTTAACAGCTAGAGTACTTTAGAATGAATGAGTATAAGTATGAGATACCCATAAAAGGCTATGTGGATTTCAAAGGGATTGGGTAACATTTGATGGATATGGTGGTATTTGAAGGGTAGCAGTCATGATCATGAAAGGGGAACTCAACAGTTAAAGATTTTACCTGTAGTTTATAGTTGATGTGTGTGTGGAAAGCTGTTATTGCAGGAACAGGTATGCATGAGGTACGGGACTCCAGGAGGTTGACAAGCAATTCAGACTGGCTCCCCAGAGGGTCTGCAAGTAATGGAGATGGTATCTGAGCCATTGTGTCCCAGGGAAGGAACATCAGTGATGCAGATAAAGAATTGTTGATCAACAGAGAAAGAAGTGCCAGAAGAAGAAAAAAAAACTCAGCTGGAGCAACACTTGAACTGGGCACTAGTATTTTTAATCTATCCAGAAATTTTCTTTTCTGGCTAAAAGCCTGAATGCCCTTAGGTACCTTTACTGTATTATTCAGTTGCACTACTTCAAGGGGGATGAGCTGCATTTCTCCCCTCAATAGGGCGATTTTTTTACTGTCTCTTAAGTGCTGACTTGATAAACCACAACAAAGATGGGCAGACCTGATTCTTTGAAGTAGCCAATCCCATGAGCTAGTGTTGACGTCCTCCCATGGTTGACCGTGCTCCCAGGCCTAGAGTGCATTTTGGTATGACTAATATGGTAACCGGGGTACACTTCATGTGGCATTACTAGAATCAGGAGGTGAAGAGTGGATCGAGAGAAAAACAACTTTCTCTCTACCTTTCTAAATTTTCCCTGGGAACCCTAAAAGAAAAGACAGACTAGAGAATATAAGGGGGATAGATGGTAACAAAGAAAAAATACATGTGAAAAGACAGACTAACAAGAGAAAAAAACTGTTAAAAAACAAAATTCACCCGAGTAAATTTGAAGATCTAATTGGCTTTAGTAAGTGATTCATGAATGGAGCAGGATCCCATCTAGCAAATAGAAGGTGTTAGGGGAACTCAGGAGTTAAAGATTTTAGCTTCAGTCATACTTCTTAAGCTTAAGTGACTAAGACATTTAGAAAGCTGTTATTCCAAGAGCTGGAATGCATGACCTACCTGACTCCAGGAGGTAGACAAGCAGTTTGACCTCTGTGCCCCAGGGGGTCTGCAAGTGGTGGGGAAGGTGTCTGAGCCACTGGATCCCAGGGAGGGATGCAGATAAAGACTTGTTGATCCACAGATAAAGAAGTACTGGAAAAATTCTGCTGAAGTACTAGGAAAATCATGCTGGCCTGCAACTCTTATCCCACTAACCTTTTTTCCAAACCCCTTACCTACTTTTTCTTCTCCTTATATAAAGGTCAGCCTGAGATGAGCTGTTAATACAGTTTTTGAGTGTACATAACCCACTATCTTCTCACATCACTGGCATCTCAATAAAGCACCCATAAAAATTCAATCCTTGTCTCTACTTGTTGGTTCTGGTAGTGACAGGCAGTGTGAACTCCAACTTTTCCAGTTTCAAAGGGTTGTATGAGGGGTGGTAAAAAATGGAAGGATCTTATAGGAAGGATTATTTTGCAGTAGTACCTCTTTTCTTTAGGGGAGTAATTTTTATATAGATTGCATCTCTGTGTGGTGGATGGAGAGGGCCTGTATGACAGATCACCTCATGGTACTTGATCAGAAAATTCTACCCTGGTTGATTAAGACTGTGTTTCACCCTGGCTGGTGTGGCTCAGTGGATTGAGCACCAGCTTGCCAACTGAAAGGTTGCTGGTTCAGTTCCCAGTCAAGACGTGTGTCTGGGTGTTGGGCCAGGTCTCCCATTGGGGGCATGCAAGAGGCAGCTGATTGATGTTTCTCTCCCACTCTTTCTCCCTCTCTTTACCTCTCTCTAAAAATAAAATCTAAATAAATAAATATCACCTCCATTAAAAAAAAAAAACTGTGTCTGGGAGAGGTTAGAACTACGGTTACATCAGGTATTAAATCTAGGTTTGGTATCATGAACAAAGGCATTTTGGGCTGTGAATTTTTTCTGTAACAAAACAGAAGTTTATTACCATGTATATGTCAACATAAGAAACGTCCAAACCTATAAATAATTTTTATAAGAATTTCTTTGAGCCAAACTGGATTAAGGAGGGACATGAGGAACATTACATGAGTGTGGGGGAAAACAAGGTGAGGACAGGATTACAGCATAGTTAACCTTCTGTGCTTTCTGGAGGGTGGTTATGCCTCCAGAATAATCCTTTAGTAATTATACCTTTGGAATAATCTAAAGGTATGTTAACCTTTGCACCAGAACAATGGACAAGGCTTGCTTAAGGCAAAGCTTAACCTTTTACTAAGGAAGTTATAGGTTGGGCCGCAACCTTCACCTTCCCAGTTAGGAATTTATGATCATATCACCCTGTGAGGTAACTTTGCACAGAACCCCCCCTTTTGTTTTGTCCATATACACATAGGGAATACCCTTGGGAAAATGAGTAACTCTCCTAGGTGATTTAGAATTATAACAGGTGCAGTTAAATCAAGAGAGAAGGGTATGGGGGATGTCTGTTATGGAATGGGGTGTGGGGGAGGAAAATACATCAGGGTGACTGAAGGTCCATATGCAGATTTAAGGCGGTGCTTCTCCGCTGTTAAGGATTACCTGTAATTTAATTGTCCTTCTCTTTCTGGTACAGAGTAAAAGACACCCTTACAAATGGAGATTTCCTTTATGAATTTACTTTTTCTTTTTTTTACAAAAGGTAACTTCTGTGTTTTCTGAGCCTTCCCTGTGTCTGCTGTTTCTGTGAATAATCAACTCAAAATAATCCTTAGGCCAAAAAGGTATACATTGGGGTGGCATAGTCTGCCACCTTGGATTAAAAAATGGATTAAAGCCTGGATGAAAGGTAATGAAATCCAAGATTGCCATGGGAGCAGCAGAAAGAGAGGACAGCAAAGAGAGGGATTACCCTGGCCAGGTAGGTCAGTTGGTTAGAGCATCACCCTATATGGCAAGGTTCTGGGTACAGTCTCGGTCAGGGCACATACAGGAATCAACCAGTGAATGCATCAATAAGTGAAACAAAAAAATCAAGAACAACAACAAAGTGATGTTGTCGCTCTCTCTCTGTCTCTCTCTCTTTCTCAAATCAATGAATAAACATTTTTAAACAGAGAGACACAGAATGACATGGTGAAATCTATAGGCTTTTATGACTTTTGCGATATGTTTTAGATTATCCTTAACTTAGAGTAGTTTGGATGTTCCCTATAGTTTCTGTTGAATCATTTCCATAGATCCCTGTTTTGTTGCTCATTTAAAATAATTCAGGCATCACGCTATGTCCGCTCACTGAATTAAGCATGCGAGTAATCTTGCCCTGGCCGGTGTGGCTCCATTAGAGGGTTGTCCCGTAAACTGGAAGTTAGCGGGTTTGATCCCTGGTCAGGACGTATCCCTGCTTTGCAGGTTCAGCCCCCAGTTTCCCTGTCAGGTCAGCGTTTCTCTCCCTCTCTCTCCCTCCTTCCCCCCTCTCTAAAAATCCATACGCATGCCCTCAGCTGAGGATTAAATAAAGAATCAAGTAATATTTTCTATAAAAAGAAGCATATACGTAATCTTGAATCCTTTGCACCTTTATTCTCTTTTAAATTAGAGGCTGTAACTTATATCTTTGATATAATAATTAGTTTGAAATCTAATGTCATCAACCTTACCTGAAACGGCAATCAGGGAAGTCTGCACAATTACCGCTCTTGTCAGCAGGTGGCAGGCTTCTGTGTCTGCTGTGGCACAGTGGAGCTATGCTGCGTGTCTAAGTTACCTTTCTTGTTTGTGTGCTTTTGTTGACTCTCTTGGAGGTGTTTAAACCGATCCATACAATTTAGATGACCTGACAAGAAGACAATGGTAAGATGCCCTAAATCAAATTACAGCAGGCCAGAAGGTGGAAGGAAGAGCCAAAAGAAACAAGTGCAGGGCTAAACCAACAGAAGACTGCCCACACTCCTGATTGTGAATTGGAATTTTGGATTCATTTTCAGGTGGCTATTTTCACGATTGTCTAAAAGAGAAGATAGCCAGGAGCCTCTGCTGCTTGTATTTTCCAGTCCACTACCCACAGCTAACGCAGACAGTTCTTCCTTATGCGTTTCTGCAGCCGTCCCAGAACTAGCCTGTGCTGGGCTTCAGCTTCTCCCAGCCCCTTTTGTCTGCAGCTAATGTGCCGGTAAATTATTTCAGAACAACTACGTGTTGTATGAAAACTCTTTGCCAACTCCAGGACGGATGCTGGTGGTGTGGACACCACACCCCAGGACCCGTCGTCTTTTTCTTGCTAGCAGCGGCCTAATAAACCCTTTTCTTTTAAAAAAGACTTTCATCCGTGGAAGTTAAAGTGTTTGTTGCACACAAGTAGGACAGTGTTCTGCCACTACAGCTGTAAATGCTGTTTGTCTATTTTGTTTTTCCATACATGTTGTTTGGCTTCAAGGTGCTAGTAGATGACAAATCCATTTAGTAATTCAGGGGAGGATTGCTTACATCGTTTGGCAAGTTCCTGCCTATCAGTCGGTGGAACTAGGTAGAGTCACGTGTTGTGGCTTCCGCCAGCTCCTTCCTGCCCCCATTTTATCTGCTCCGCAGCCTGTCATGGCTCTACCACACCCCAGTACCCTGAGTCAGAGCACTGTCATCCAAAAAAATCATCGTACTCCCACAGTTTCCCCATGAACAGTTTGTCAATTTACCTAGATTTCTCTGTCAAACGCATAGGGTTCTAAGGGAATGAGACCCTGGATTGACTCGGATGGAGGGAGACAGGAAAAGATTGAGAACCTAAGCATAGTATCAAATGTCGAAGTGTTATAAAATAGAAACCCACTGGATTATCTTTTGAAAGCTCTGGCTACACTGGCACTAGGACTAGAAAACAATTAGAAATGGATTCCCGTTTGGGTGAACTTGGCCATGTCCGATTCTCCTGTAACCAGGAGAAAGGGATGAAAAATGTGCGCCCAGTGCCCCCTGCACGTTTACCCTCTTTAATCCTTAAAACACAGGCCCGCTGGTGGTTGTAGGTTTCTGTTACTTTGCCTGGGAACAAACCAGTAAGCAGCAGGGTCAGCATTCAGGCCGAGTCTAGCTCTCCGGAGCTTTTTGGTAAAGCATACTCTCCCCAGTTGGGATGAGAATTACTTTGTTAACCAAGTGTCGCCGTGTTGCTGATCTTTAATTTTTTTGTCTATCCAAGCTAATTAAATATTTTATTCTCTTTTGTCCTTTGTGCATAACCGTGTACGATGGATATGATTTTGTCACATTCAGCAACTAGTTTTGGTAGAATAGGAAGACCTATCTAGTGTTCCATAATTATTGTCCTGTTACTCTCTATACTGTAAGTATTGTGGCTAATCCAGTAAAGATATACAGTGTTTTCTTTCTTTAAAAAGTCATGTAATCTGTGGTTTGAACACTAGGCAGTCTTGTAAGGAATAAGTTTGTGTACTGTGTAACGTTGGAGAGTGTAGTGTGCGTTTGGTCCACGTCCCAGTGGGGCCACATTCTGATAATGGTTCAGCCTCAGGCAAGTTACCTTACTTTTGTAAGCCTCCATTTCCGATTCTCTCCAATGGAGAGGATTGATCTAAAAATTCTCATACCCCTTTGATGCCTTCAGGGTGGTATATTAAGAATGTTCTAGTTCTGACTGGTGTGGCTTAGTTGGTTGGGCATCGGCCTGAAAAGCAAAGGGTTGGCAGCTGGATTCCAGGTCTGGGCACATGCCTAGATTGTGGGCTCATTGCCAGGTCTGGGCATGTACAAAAGACAACTGATCGATGTTTCTCTCTCATATCAGTGTCTCTCTTCCTCTCTTTCTCCCTCCCTTCCCGTCTCTCTAATAAGTAAAATATATATATAAATAAATCTTTTAAAAAAAACAATATGATCCATCTTTGTTTTGTATTTTTTAATTGATTTAAGAGAGATTGATTTGCTATTCCACTTATTCATGCATTCATTGGTTGGTTCTTGTATGTGATCTGACCTGGGATCGAACCTGCAACCTTGGCGTATTGGGCTGATGCTATAACCAGCTGAGGGACCAGGCCAGGCCTGTGTTGTATTTTTTATTGCGCTATGGGATAATTCCAACACTATACTATTCTCATTACCTACCAGGGTTATTAAGATTAAAAAAGGGGTGATATACGTAGAGTGCCAAACAGTACTTACCACATAGTACTTATTCGATAAATGTTCATTCTCTTACCTTCTCTCTTCTATTAATAAACAAAGCTATTCTTTTCACAGCTTTCTTTCAGATATGATGTTATCCTATTGTAGGGTCAAATTAAGTAACACATTTAAAAATGATCTCCAAACAGTATTCTCTTTGAGCTCTCAGATTTCGAGATAAACGCAGAATGTCTAGTTATAGCATAATCTTTCTTAACTTTAAAAGATTGGGGATAGGAAGACATGCTGTACGACACTAAACTTTCAGGAACAATTTTAACCTGAGCATCTAGGCTAGAAAACAGGGCCTAATCCCTCTGCACCTGCTGTCCTCGCTGCAGACCGTGAAACCAGCCCTGCTCGCACTCCTGGGCGTGCATACTTACATATGTTGTTTGCAGTTACTGAAATTGAGTTTCACTAGCACTATGTGAAAAACATGGGTTCCTGTAAAGGGTAAAGCTTTTATATGTGTTTGACTCGCTTCCAAATCCCCTCTGGTACACATACAACAAAAAAAGATTGTGTGATTCACTGTAGATTTTCAAAAATTAACTCATTGGGTCCACCCATACACAGGGATTTCCAAGCCTGTGACTCAGCATTAGGGAAGTTTTAACAATTAAGGACTTATCAGTACCTGAATTAAGATCCGCTTTTTGTAAGGAATTTGTCCATTTTAATTATGTATGTATTGTAACTCCATTTCCCCCCTTGATTCTTTTTTTCTCTGATATAAAAATAACTAAATCTATATAAGGAAAAAGGGAAGCCACAGTTTACACCCCCTGAATCCCCCATACTTTAATAAGCATACTCCCTTCTTTCTCTGTGCATATAAATATTAAAGTATAATTTTTCCCAAAGTTGGATCATACTCTGACATTGTTTTTAACAAGATTATTCACTCAATTTATTTCTTAGTAGTAAATTTACACTTATTTTAATAACTATTATATTACTTTATGTTAGTATACCATATACGGATATCATAATTTGTTTAGCCAGTTCTTCATTTTAGAACCTTTACATTTTCCTGCTTTTTGTTACAATAAATAGATCCGTGAACAGTCTTACAGCAGCTATGCCCGCCCACAGTCATTTGTTTGAATGGAATTGCATGTCAAAAGGCAAGCATAAACCCAAGGCTTTCGAATGTGCTGTCAGGTTACCCTCTGGGAAGGGCTGGACCAGTTTACTTTTCCACCAGCGGTGTATTCGAGTCCCTAGGTCCCTGTTCTCCTGAGAGTGGGGTTTTGTTTTTTTTTTCTCATCTTTCCAAATAATAGTTATTTTTAAGTATTTCTATTACTTTTGAAGTCGAACTTTTAAAATAGCCCTAGTTGGTGCGCATCAGTGGACTGAGCACAGGCCTGTGGACAGAGGGTTTGCAGGTTCGATTCCCAATCAAGTCACATGCCTGGGTTACAGGCCAGGTCCCCAGCTGGGGGCGTGCCAGAGGCAACCAAGCCATGTTTCTCTTGCACATCAATATGTCTCTCCTTCTCTTTCTCCTCTTTTTCCCCTCTCTAAAAATAAATATATATTTTAAAAAACAAATGGCCATTTATTATCTTCTTTTCTGAGTCATGAGTTCTTTTTCTTGATTTGCCAAGGCTCTTTATAAAATGAGTTTAACCATGACAGTATGTTAGAAATGTATTTTTCCAAGTGTTTTTTGTTTTAGTCCCATTTTTGAGCAATCTAAATGTGACCCTCCTTTTCAGACCTTTCCATGGTGTCTTTCAACCAGTGTACTCATTCTTTAGAATGTTTTACAGAGCTTCGTTTGCACTTGACTCCTCTTTTACACAGTATGACTTCATGCTGTAGTCAGAGTGGGAGGAGAAGATAGCCTACTGTTTGAATAGTGTGCATTTCTTAATGTTTAGTTTACCCTCCCAGCCGTAGAATGAGGAAGGCTACTGCAGGCAGAAACAGTCAGGCGTGATTTTGCCCCAATAGATAATTTTTTACTTTACCCTCATGAGTGTGACAACACGTGCCGTGCTCATTTCTTCCAAAATTCAGCAGCATCATACAGTCTTACTTTCTTATATTTTGGAACATGTAGCTTTAATTAAAAAAATAATCTTTGTCTTCTTCTGGGGATACAATATATTCATTACAGACACTTTAGAAAATACCACAGAGTATGAAGAAGCGCATGCAGCCACCTGTGCTCCTGTCATTCCTCTGTGGTGACTGCTGATTGTTAGAATACACTTGATGCAGTCGTGTTAGATGACCATTGTACCGTTGGATTTCGTTTGTTATTTGCTTACTATTTAGGACTCTTATGTCTGTATTCATGCTTGAAGTTATGCATGTTTCCTCTTTTCGTGCTATTTTTGACAGGCTTGTTTCAGGGTTTTATGCCAATTAGTTTCATGAACAGAATTGAATCGCTTACCTTCTTTTCCTGTGTCTTTAAGTAGTCTGTCTAGCATGGAGGCATCCGTTCTCTAAAAGGTTGAAAGAGCTCACCACTATAAAATTTGTCCATAAAGCTTTGGAAGGCTGTAAGTTCTGTTTTGTGACATATATTGTTGAATTAATACATGTCATCAAAACTTTTGCAAGGTTAAATTGAGTACGTTGGTCTACTACGTTGAGTTTATTTTCAAAGAAGTTTTTTAAGGGCTATCTTTTATTGTTTCTTGAATGAACACACTAAAAAAGTGAAATAGAAGTAAATTAATCTATTTTTCCACATTTTGTCATGAAAAATGTCAAATATACACAGAAATTGAAAGTGAGAAATCTATGTGAATCCCTGAAAATGTAAAATAGTATATTCTTTAGGTTCTTTTCAAATCTGTGAACATTTTTAAAACCTTATATACTTTTACAACTCAAGTTATCACCTAATATTTCATATAACTTCTAGTAACTCTTTGCTACAGTTTTTTGTCATTCTTTTCCTACTTTATTATTTTTTATATGAGTTTATTTGGCACATCAAAAAGGGTGTAGTAAGTTAAGTCTTTGTACTCTCTATTTAAATGTATTGGATATAATACACCAATAATAAAATAAAAGCTTAAACAAAATAACCTTTTTGCCATCTGTAATATAACCCATACCAAAATAGCAATCCTAAACAATGCTGTTTCTTTTCAATGACAGAATACCAACTGTGTAATGTGGAAAGAGTTCAAAATTAAAACAAAGTTTTTCATCTTGTTCCATTTCAGGCACAAAGATTCAGATATAAAATGGAAACAATTTCAGTGCTAAGCATCTGGAAGTATTAGAACATAATGCATTTGAGAGGAGAGCTAAGAAAGACTCCGTTCATTTATGTACTGTCTTACATCCAGTTTTCTTGAACTTGACCTTCCTATTGCAACAATGTCATTTCTTCTTCTACAGTAGTTTATTTATTTAACTTTTTAAAGAATGCCTGCTCTTCTTTTTTTTAAGATTTTATTTATTTTTAGAGAGAGGGGAAGAGAGGGAGACAGAGAGGGAAAGAAACGTCAATGTGTGGTTGCTTCTTGCATGTCCCACACCGGGGAACCTGGCCCCAACCCAGGCATGTGCCCTGACTGGGAATTGAACCGGCAGTCTTTCAGTTCACAAGCCAATACTCAGTCCACTGAGCCACACCAGTCAGGGCTCTTTCACACAAGTTTAAACTACAGAATGTATTACTTTTTATGTAAGCAAGTAAAAATGATACACACCTCGTTCAAGAACTTGGAGTTTCTGAAAATTTAGTCAATCTTAGATTTTTGCATAGAATTTTTAAGAATGCATTGAGATCAGAACCATAGGTTTTCTTCAGCTTGTACATATGTGTGTAAATCCATAAATGCAGCAATCAGCTTCACCAGCAGTAATCTAAACAGTAAGCATTAGAAATGATTTGCAGTAAAAAACTTATGAGATGATCTTTACTTGCTCTTCATTTTCCCAAAATGTAGTTATTGTTTGATCTTTGTTTTTGCTCCTTAAACATTTTAAACCATATCCGTGTAAACATGTACAGCACCTTGTTTTAATTTTGTTTTAAATAGTCACAGTGTTGAGCTTAGTTGGCTATTCTCAGAAGGGTTTTAAGAGAAATCACATGCCTAGGTAGGTGTCTTGCACGTTTAAAAAAGTCGTCCTTCTATTTACAACATGCAGCAATTAACGGGAACAAGTTTTACAGGAGTTGTAAACAGAGTATTGCATCTCACCTCCTACCGAATTGTCTTCTGTATATGGCTTTATTGTTGGGTTTGGAATAACTTCCTTAGGGTGTTGGTCAAGTTCACACTGAAGCTTAAAAAGTACATTGCATGGCTGAATGATAATTGGATTATGGTAAACTGTGAGTTAGTAGTTAAATCTTAGATCAGATTATTGAGAAATAATACAGGTTTTATGTGGGATTATGAAGTTTTTTCTTTCACACACCACTATTAATTAATGTATTAATTTTATACCCTTTACTTCTCTATCCCAAGATTAAAAGTGAAATGAATTAATCAGTAAATAATTAATATTAAATTGAGAGATTTTTATTTTCTGTGGGCTTTTTTGTTCTTTTTATAATTCTGAGAAACTGAAGTAATTATAGGTTTTTTAATTGATTGCATAATTGACAGTATCTAAAAAGATATAGCTAGTTATTCAGAAATACAGATGGATATCCCTTTCTCCATTGATAAAAAACAGCCAGTTTCAGTCTTAGAAGGAGAGAAAAATCTCCCAAAAAGTTGTGTGCTGTACAAGAAGCTGTTTGCTCTTTGGCACATCTAACTCAGGTTTCAAGTTTGCATTATGAGCCATGAATGAGTGGTTTCTGTTTTTATGACAAAGAGTAAAGAAACTCCACGGCAACAGGGCCCATTCACTGGGTCCAGGGGTGAAAGTCCACTGTGCTGCTAGGGAGACTGCCTTTATGACTTCTTACTTGTAGCTCCTTTGTATCCCTTCTCAAAAAAAAAAAAAGTACCCTACAGCTGTTTGAAACCAAATTCATTTTTCTTTTATTCAGTGTCGTCTTTGTATCCTGTTTCTTTTTTCTATGGCAGTTTGAAAACATTCAAAACATCTCTAGCACTCTCATGCAATTGCTATGTGTGTTGTTATTGCTCAGAAACAGCATGATGTATTTTTTAAAAAGTGTTAACAGCTCTTGTGACACTAAGTAATGTGACTTAACCTCTTCAAACCTTAGATTCCTTATCTATCAAAGGGGGGAACTATTATTATCTTTCTTTTAAGCTACTCATTAACGTAAATTGCTATGCATATAAAGGGCTGTTGCACGCTCCTGGGACTGACAAGGGTAAGAAAGTGCTCGAAGAATGTGAGTTCCCCACTGGAGGGACACTTCGCCAGCAGCACCATCCCACTGCCGTGCAGATATTCGGTAGCACTTACTGGGTGGAACTAAAAGGCAGAAGCCCCCTATAGGGAGCAAGCAACTCATATTTCCTGTGTTCTACTCTCCTTTGACTAGCAAGCAGAACATCAGCAGAGCCAAAGCTGTCTCAGAGACCCAAGCATCCGTGATATTTATGTTTAGAGAGAAGGGAAGGGAGGGAGAAAGAGAGAGAAACATTGATGTAAGAAAGAAGCATCCATCAATTGTCTCTCTTAGGTGCCCAGACCTGGGATTGAACCCGCAACCCAGGCGTGTGCCTTGATTAGGAAACAAGCCAGCAACCTTTTGCTTTGCAGAACAATGTTCCACCCAACTGAGCCATACTGGTCAGGGCTATAACATTTTTAATAACAAAGCCCCTTTTTTAATTTTCCAAGGAACTCGTTTATTTTATAAAGCTCAGAAGATAAAAATGGCCTCTTAATTCCATCACTGATACTGTCTTGCACATTCTATTTTAGACCTCTCACACTTATATAAAGACTTAGCCCGCAAATGGAACTCTTCCTGTAGATATCCCTGACTTTTTTCCCTCACTGGTTGATCGTGTACACCTCAATGCATCTGTAAATGCTGCTGTCACAGAGCAGTGCCGTCTGGTGATTTATAAGCACAGGTTCTGAAGTCATAGTGACCCAAGGTTGAATCAGTACTACCACGTGCCAGCTGAGAGCCTGAATTTATCCACCTGCTCATGGGGCTGATAGTAATGCATACTGTCCAGGGTTACGAGCGCCACAGGGGATGAGGAATGTCGGGTGCTTAGCAGCATCTGGCACATCGTACGTGTACAGTATATTTTAGCTATTTTACAAATTATTTTTAAAACCGTACTTCTACATTTTATGTATATACCACAATTTATGCGCCTCTGCTGAATTCTCCTGAGCATTTAGATATTGGTTATTGAGGTGGAACCTTAACTCCGGCATTCCGTAGTTGTTGTTGTTGAAGGTGATTTATCCAAAGTCATCTTTCAAAGTGATGCCTTAAAAATTCTTACCATCGCTAACTCTGTTAATGCATGACTGAGAGTGAAGTCATCGCATTCACCCATTGACACAGAAATGTTTTTGAAATGAGCCACCTTGTTACCCGCGAGCCCCCAGGACCAGAGTACGGAAGACTTGCTCTTAGAGGGGAGCAAACTATGAGCCTTCTCATCTTCCTACAGCAACAGAGCAGTGCTGGATTTGTAACATTCGGTACAGACTGAGTTCGCGTAATTCGCTAGTGTCCTTTTTTCAGAGCAGTTCTTAAATGTGGGGGATTGCTTCTAACAGAGGAGCTGCTTCACAAAGTTGATCACTAAAGTGTTGTGCGGGTGTGATTTCTCCCCAGCCTAGGGGAGAGAAGACTGATAGAAAAGTGCATCAGGGAAGGGGAGCTGAGCCCTGCCTGTTCCTGCCGATAAAGCCGCCTGGAGCCCCTGGCAGCCTTTATCAGGCCCTGGCACACGGTGTGAGCATGCTGCAGTCCCACTGCTCAGGCGAAAGTGAGACCGGCTCTCCTCAGACGTTGAAAATGCACTGACAAAATCAACCATAAAAGTTAAAAATGTATTCCTTCACAACAGATTCACTGCTTTTATTTCCAGCGGGAAAGGAACTTTTTTCTATTGTTTTTAACCATAAAAACTAGTTTTAACTATTTGTGTTCAGAATTTTTTTTTTTTTTAGCAAATCCATGCATGGTCCTGTTAAAATTGTCAAACAACTAGGAAAATGTGAAACGAAACATTAAAAAACACTTTAATTCCCACTGCCCTGCAATAAAGACTGTTAGTATTCTGGTGACCATACATACATACATGCATCATAGGTTTTTCCCCACGTGTCTTAAATGAGCTAGTCTTTTAAAAAGTGTAAAACATTCATATCAAAAAACTGAACCATTTTAGCTAGTTGTAAGTGAGTGGCTCTAAGTATATTCACACTGTTGCAGAACCGTCAGCACCATCCCTCTCAGAAGTCCTTTCGTCTTCCAAACCACAACTCCGTGCCCATGGGCAATACGCCTGGCCCCTTCCCCAGCCAACTATGAACCTCATCTTTTTAACTCTGCATTGAAATACGACATTCACACAGGAAAACGTACATGCCACAAGCACACTGACACCCACCCCCCCCCAAAAAAAAAACCCACCATGAGGAAGGAAATATTGGTGTTCATATTGCAGTTCCTTTTTTCTTTGCACATGAAGTTGCCAGTGCTCTAATGCTACAAATTTACCTTCTCTTAACTGACACGTTACTTCAGTCAATCAGTCGATCGATCGTGTTCTGTACACTGACTGGTGAGACTGGCTCCGAGCCAGCAGGCCTGTCAGCGGAGCATAATAAAGCACTGTCTATAGTAATGTATCACCAGCCTGGCTTTGCGTACAGCTTAGCCAGGCTTTTGGGACCGCCCCTCAGCTGCACCTGTGCTATATTAGGACTTCTCGGACAGGAAGAATTTTCTTGTGCTGGTGTAGCTGGTCTGGTTACCTTCAGGGTAAGTGTGCAGTTCATGTAAACAGATGAGCTTCCCTTGCTTAACTTGATCTGATCCTTATTTGGTTTAGTATCTGATTGAAATTTTAGGCATTTAAAAGCACAAATAAAGAAACCAAAAATAGAATGTAAAATAGAATGTATAATGTAATTTGCAAAGATCTGAATATGTAACTTCGCATTGTCTTGGGTCTCAGAAATTTATAGGATCTAATTTTAAGAGATTGCTTGACATCTAGATGTTAAGGAAAAGCAAAGTATCCTCAGAAATCTCTTCTTAAGAGGAAAAACATTGTAAGATCCAATTTTGCTGTTCATTCGGTTGCTGTGGCTCAGTTTTGCTGATAGCCACATGCTTTGTGAATTAGAAACTATTTATTATAGCTAATAATAAAGGTAATTAATGTTTTATTTTGTGCCTCTGAGCTTTATCCAGGATATCATGAAATAGGATTATACTGGTATGTTTCATGAATTGATAAAAGCTGGACCACTGTCTCTAAGGCTTATGACAAATTGCATATGGTAAATTAAGATTCAGACCTACATATTACCATGAAAGGGTGAACATTATGACTAAGTCACATGTAAATAATTGAATTTACCTCATTTTTAATAGTTTTTTTAAATCAGGAAAATTAGCTAATGCAGTGGGCCATTTCTTAAAGTATTTTACTTGGTTTTTATTGACAGCCTATATCCAAGCATCTCTGGATATTGCTTACCACCTGTGCTGTGGTTCTAGGACAAAGTCAAGGACAGAAGAACTCAGAGTGCCTTAAGGGTAATCAGAATAATTTGTTTAATTTCTATGTGTCTTGGTTTAACTCATCTTGAAACATGCTATTATATATTAGGGTAGTGTCGATGGGGAGGGTGGATGAATAAATTCTAGGCTCTGAAATTATGTATTTTCACAAGTATTCATTAAATTCTGACCAAGAAGCTAAGTTTTACTATTTAAGAAAATTGCTATAAAAATTGCCCCTTCAAAATTTGCCAGTTTTTAAATAACTAGCCTTTGAAATCTATTTTTCCTCTTCTACCTCTTTCTCTTCTCCTCCCACCTTTTGCTGTTCAGATTCATTTTCGTCTTATGTTTGTATCGAGAAAGTTTCACTTTCCAGTTGTGTTTTTTTTTACTGCTGCCTTGAAATTTTAATTAAGGAGAATTATTTAAATGCCTTGAGAAGCTGATTTATAGTGCTATGGAGATAATAAACTTATAGTTTGATATTTTTCCATGTGCCAGTCACCCTAAGAAAGTGTTGTTATTATTAAAAAACCAAGCACAGGACAAGTAATGCAGGTTGGTGGAGAAGTGTGGTGATATGGGTTCATCGTGGATATTCAGTGGTGTTACTGTGTTACATGTCTTTCCTTAGGTAAACAGAACACCCTTCGCCATCCAAGATTTCATTACCTCATTGGTGTTTCGTTTAAATGACTCGAGATCAAAATTCAAGCAGAATGATAACTTTTTGAGCTAATCAGAATAAGGAATTTGGTCTTTTTCATTTCCCCACAAAACAGAACATCACGGGCCTTTAGAAGGATTCAACTTTCATTCAGATTCTTTAAAACTTGTGTAAAGGCAAGTAGATACTGTCCATGTAGACATAGAACTTTTCGGTTTATTGATTTGTAAGTGCATTTTCAAGGTAAAGTTAATCATTTCAGAATGGAAGACCAGGACAGCTGAAACCTCCAGTTCCCAAGTCTCTGCTGTTCAAGTGCAGGCCTTCCCTCTTGCTTCAGTCTTAGCCTGGTCCCACAGTGGAGACCTTCCTCTCCCACAGAGAGCGCACAGCAGTCCTCTTCCGCCTTCCACACGATCCAGTCCACGATGACAGTTTCCAAAGATGGCAGACTTCCAGACATCCTTTGAAGAGAGTTCATAGTTCAGGGGTGTTATTTTCTATTTTTGAACATGTCTTCTGCACTTGATGGGTTTTTTCCAACAACTCTCCTCCTGAAGCATCTGCGACAGATGACTGTTGGCAAAGTGAGCCAGAACTTTATATACTGAGTATAGGTTTACAAGCCGATTGGTTTAAAAATACCCTGCCCTCATTTTCTGTGTCTTCTTTAGAATTGTGCCAGAATGCTGACATTTGTGCCTTAGTCTTTACACTTTTATAATGCTAGTGACCTCAGGCTGTTTTTTGTATTAGCCCTGCAGTATCACTTTATTAATGTGAGATTATTTTTAACACGGATAAATTTTGGTCAGATTGCCAGTGGGGACTGGGAAGAGTGAAAGACCTGCACTTGAAACTGGTAGAATATCCCAATTATCAAAAATAATGTCCTAGAGTTGGAAACTTAGCAGTTGCAAATTTCTCATTACTCCATTTGGTGTGCTTTTGCTTAAATAAAATTTAAAGAGACCATGAGAAAGACGATTACTCTTTCAACTAATAACACAGCCTATTTTTCCCTTTTTTAACTAAGCACAAATGCTACAGAAGGAACCGAACTTGGGGGTTGGAGGTGGAGAGAAATCGGGCTCCTTGGCCATGTGCAACGAAAAGAGCTCAGATTCCCAGATACTGAACTGTATCGTCACTGCTTGAGTTCTGTTTTCATTGGGCCTTTCCAGGGTTTCACAGAGCATGTGGTATTTTTATAAACTTGACTGCACTTTTCCACATTCTCTTTCCTCTTCCTCCAGTTAATAAAATGCTTTTATTTAAATGGTGCCTTCTAGAAACATAGACTCCTTTTCAGATATTAGACATCAAAGAAAAATCACGAGCACCTAATATTGTATGCTTTGGTTTTATAAGAGGTAGACTTGTAGGCAGCTTCCATGACGTGTGTTTAAGAGAGCTGACTCTGACAGAAAGAAGTTAGACCAAAGGTTACTTAAGTGTGACCCTGTTTGACTGTGTCTACAGTCATCTACTAACCTCCAAACTACCATTATAATTACATCTGGGGATGGTGATCAAATTTTTGTGAGTTACATAAAGTGTATGTATATGTATATGTGGATAACATACATTATTTTTTCACATGTGAAAAATTGGAGGCATCTTACTATTTGGAAATAATTTTGATTCAACTCTCAGATGCCATCAGTTACAAGATCATCACCTTAGTGATAGCCTTTCAGAGAAAGGAGTGAAAATACTTTTATAAGACATTTCCCAGTTTTATGCACTTAAAATGGAAGGTGGGGGTGGGTTTAAGAATTTAATAAATTTTTATATATCTGCTATATCATGTCATAATTATCAAGAACACAGATCTAATGTCCAACTTCTATTACTAAAGTTTAAGAAAAAGTCTGATTTTTTTCATCTTTCAACAAAGTTGCCCTTTTTAAATAGTGCTTTTATGATACAATTTTACTTGTGTAAAATAAAAGTAAGGTCACTGAGTATCAAAAAGTAAATAAGTAATTTCCTTAAGATTTATACTGTAAAACTGAAAAAATATATAATAATGAGACATCTTAAAAACTAAACATATATAAATTTTATCCAAACCCTTAAAATGATCATTAACAAATAATATTACATATCTGTTTTGTACTGGATACTATGCTAGATTTAAACACAATTCTTATCTTAGTCACATCATTTCACAAAATTAAAAATTTTAATGTGAGAAAATTAAACATGAAGTATAGTATGTATATCATGTCTTTTTTACATTCTTTGCATATAGTCCTTCATTGATTCAGTAACAGTAATGCATAGTTTTCCCACAGACTTCATCCTGACTTGTAAAGAAAATGCTGATAAAACATTCTTGTAATAAAGCATTTTCTTGCAAATGTCTACTTCACTTTAACTATTCAAATCTTCTTAACACCATAGAAGTTCTTAAAGGAAAGCTGCAAAGTCTCCGCACCGAGCTTTTGACCCCAAACGTGGGAGACAGAGTCAGGCCTTTGTGGAGCTCCTCAGGGAAGAAGAAGAAAATGGCTTCAGTGACTTGGCGTTTAAGCCGTCCCCAAAGTGCCGCCTCCGTGTGTCATTAGCATCCAGGAAGAGACTGAAATGCATGCGTGTCACGTGTACCTTTTCTCTCTCTCTCCTACTGTGACATCACCCCGGGGAAATCCAGAAGATTGGATAACCGAGATATGACTAATCGAGATTCTGCTGTGCATGTGAAAATGGTGGGTATTTAAATACTTCCCATTCCATTTATTAATGGTGAATTCACCACTTTGACCTCTGCCTGTAACCAGATAGTTACTTATGGGACTGTAACTTTCTGCAGATCTTTCTTCACAACGTTTGACACACACTGGAACCTCAAATATTCACTGAATTGAATTTCCGCTTACCTTTGACATCTTTTTGCTTGAAATATAATGTGTATTACTGTGTCTTTCAGCATATAAAAAGGTTACCCCATTCTTTTTGTGCTAAAGTTTCCTTGCTTAACAACACACTTAAATCATATAGCAACAAAATATCTTATTTTAGACCTCTGAACGAAGAACAACAAGCATTTGCATTTTTTAAAAAAACTGTTTGGACAACAGTATAAGTTCATTGCATTGTGGACATTAGGGTGAGGTGGGGAAAACGTGGTCTTTGGAGTCAGAACTGGCTTCAGATCCTAACTCAGTCCTTCAGAGCCCTGCTTCCCTGGAAGGAGGGCGAGGATCTCAGCTTTAAGGTAGAGGAATGAAACCACCGACGACCTCATGTCCTCCTTACTCACAGTTTTCCCCCATCTTTACTGAGGTATAACGGACACATAAAACTGCAAGATATTCGACATGTACAATGTGTGATCTAATGTATGTATACAATGTAAAAAGATTCCTTTATCTAGTTAACACATCCATTTTCACATGTTCACTTTTTTACTTTTATTTTTTGGTGAGAACATTGAAGTTCTATTCTACTCTTTCAGCAAATTTCAATTATACAAAAATATAAATGTCAACTGTATCATAGTTTATAGTTACAAACCGTAGTTACCATGACCCTCAGACCTTACTCATCTTGTAACTGAAATGTCCTTATTTATATTAGTGAAAAAAATATGTGAAGTGCCTGCTAGCACATAGTAAGCACTCTCCTGTATTACGGTAGTGAGTATTTTAATTAGGTAGGTAATGTATTTATTTGTTCATGTGGAAAAAATTATATCCGTTCTCTATATTCACAGTTTTAGAATCTGAAAAATCACAATTTCCCCCAGGATCTCTTTCTTATTTTTTCTTTCTGTTTTTTTTTTCCTGTTCTTCCTCTTCTCTATTTTTTCACCGTGTTTCTTTCTAGCTTCCTGGTTTGAGCTTATAAACCAGAACAGACTTAGCACGCACACAGCTATGTAGTGTGTCACAGTTTGTAGATCTCGTTCAGCCTCAGTTTCCATCCAATGTGTGATGGGAGGAGAGAGCTGACTCAGAGCTCTGGGTAAGCTGTCATCAGTGTAGTTACTGCTGTTAGGGTGAAGCATATGAAATTGCTGTTTTATATGTTCAGATGTGGTCCAATATTGGCAATTTCAGATGATTCAACCTAACTCATGGATGTGAACTTCGCCTCTATTGGATGATTACTATTTGATTCTTTGATAATTGAGCTTGAATATCTGACACGTAGCATTAAATCAGGAGAAACTTTTCTTGCTTGGGCCAAATTATTTTTTTAACCAAAATGAATGTAAGTGGTGTAGGAATGCCCTACTGTATAATTTTTCATTATTTGGGTCTCAGAACCCTGTTTTTGAAGCAAGTAAACATGTAGTCAACCCACAAAAAAACTGTGGAAGGAAGAGAAGCCAAAGATTGTGTGTACTTGCTGTTTTTTACTATCATCGCATTAATTTATGCACTTTTTGCCTTGGGTTTGCTTTTCCACAAATGTCAATACACCTTGTGGGCTAAAAGCTCCTTAGGATGTTAGCCTCAACTTTGCTAGGTCTGGCTCCAAATCTCTTCTTCTAGACTTCCTTTCCCTCTCTCTCCTCCCTGCCTTCCCCTCCCCCATCTCCTTTCCGTGTACATTTGGGTTTAGAGGGACAGAGCTGCTTATCTTTCTCCCACTTGGGACCCTGCACTTTGATTCCTCCCCACTCTCAGCATAGCCAAGCCCTGCCTCTCCCTCAAGGCCTAGCTCAGCTGGCTCTTCATGCTCTGACCCCAGTATAAATAATCTCCATTTCTTCTCTTCCATTTGTTTTTTATCTGGGCATCTTGGCAAGGTAGTGGTTATTTGGGTTCCTTATTATAATCTGTTACAGAATATGTATCTTGAGTATAAGAAGTGTATCTTACTAAAACTTTTGTATCACAGACCTGCTTAACATAGTGCCTTATACTTAGTGACTATATGGTGAGTGAATGAATGAAAGAATTTGGCCTATATGACCTGACTGTGGAGACTGGCCAAATATGGGGGAGGCAAGGGAGATGGCTATCGCTACAATTTAGTCAGGCATAATCTTCTAGTAAATCATAGAATCAATCATCTGTGAATAAATGTGCCAGTCTCAATAGTTGTCTAGTTTAAACCTATACTTTTTGTGTAGTTTCATAAAAATCGTAGTGCCCACTCCTTTGTACAGTACAATGAAATCTTTTGCTTACACCAGGTGTTAACATTAGAAAACAAAGGAAAAAACACAGATGTGTTTTGGGCAAAAATTCTCAAGTAATTTACAGTAATTTTTATGTAGGCTATTTTCGGAAGAATACTAAGACAATTTTGTGGCTGCTCATTAATAGCTTGTCATGTATATATCTGAATAAATGTATCTGTAAGATAATATCAAATAATCTAACATTGCTATAGAGCTTTCAATAAACCTGTATGTCTTTGACATCAGCTTCTTTAGAAATCATTGCTTTTCGAACAGGGAAGTAGACGCATAGAAGTTTGTCTGGTCTGCACAAATACAATATTTTAAAGATTGGCCAGAATAAAGGCGTGTTAGGTTTTTCGCAGTCGTCTCCAGTGTTGATGCCGACTAGGCTCCAGTCAAGCAGCACGTCCCAACTCTTGTCAGGGATGCTTTGCTCCTTCCCCTGCCTTGTGCCTCACGGCCTCATGGAATGAATTAGTTTTCTTTCGTTCACAAATGATGGAAATTTTCAGCCTTGCATTTGTCTTCCATAAAATTGTATCATAATCAAATTCAAAAGTCTTTGGACAACTCGTAGTAACGTGCCCTTCAGATCGGAAGTGTCATGGCTTCATGTGCACCAAACAGATGAGTGTGCACCGCACAGGATTTGAGGAGGTAACAAAGGCGTGACAAAATGCACACTCCTGTAGTGTGCTCCTTAATGTTCTGATATTTTGATAATCTTTGACACATTTCAGGTGTATTTCAAAACATTATATTTCTTGGGTCCATTCTAAAATATTTAAGTAAAATGTCCAATATCTTAGAAATATTTTAGCGACATTTTATGTGTACTGCGGGGTGGAGAGTAGCGTTTCCATGTAACCCAAGGCAGATGCAATTATGATTTTTATATTTCTTACACCTGTGTCCACCACCCTCTGTGTTCTCTAGGAAAAGTAGCTACTCTAATCCGTTGTCATCACTGCTATTTCATCCAGTGGTATTTGGGTATTAACTTCTGATCCATCTTCAAAGGAATGGTTGTGTGTGGTGCAGCAGCAGGGACACGAATGCCTCTGGCCATGGGGGCTCTTTCAGACTGCAGCTGTGGAGAATAAGCCAGTCTAGAAGTCGTCAGCCTAGCCAAAGCCTTGGTGCTCTTCTGTCCATTCTCAGAAACTGGAGCATGTGACTTGCTTGTGACAGGATGCCTTCCTCAGTCTGGATTTACTGAAATACAGTGTTCCGCTTTCTTGGTGAAAATATAGTCAGTGACATCAATCTTCTGTTGCTTTCAATATGAGTTAGTTACTGGATCGAGCGTATATTGATTACTAGGCATGTATGTATCTCTTAAGGTAGAGGTAAGAGCAGACTTTAGTTGTTAGGAGATGGACTTACTAGCTGAGACATTTGTAACTTCCAGTGCCATGGAACTGACATTCCAAAATAGCAATGACTCCTAAAACTCAACGGGAAACACGTAAAGTAGCACCCCTCATCGTATCCCCAGCATCTGGTCAGACCGTCTGACACAGAGAGGACGTTAAGCAGATGAACAGAATAATGAATGAAAAAAGGAATCGAGAAACAAGTGCCTATCTGTTGAAAAACACTATATATATTCAGATAACTTTCCTTAATCAGTTAAAACCCTTTAAAGCCCAGTTACATTAAAAGGATCACTGTATGAAGGTCAGTTGCATTGTAGCTTATCTCTCCTACAGCTCTTTATGCAGCTCTTTAAAAGTAAGTGTATTGCGGGCCCAAGTCTTCCATTTATGGAGAAAGTTTTAATGTCAGCATTTCTCTTTCCTGGACACTTCTGAATCCATCTTCCAGTCTTTGGAGAACATTGTAGCCTTTTTCTGGTTTTTCTAATTTTGTCCGTTATGTAGAGACAGCATGGGACCCAGTAGACTTATCCTGTCGGGTTCTGTTGTAGCAAAGATACAAGATCTAGGGAGTTATTTGTAACTGTGTCCATCACACAGGGGAAGTATGTTAATATTGGTGACAACATACCCAGATAATTTGATGTAAAATAAATAAAGGACTGTCAGGTATAAGCCAGTATAGAACCTTGATTTGAGGTTCCGTTACTGTCTTTTTATACTGTGGAGCCTGCTACTAAGTGACCCATAATTTCCTCCTGCCGGTCTACTTGTACATGGGCTATAAGTGTTGTACTTGTGCTGAAGTGTCTTTGATTCATTTTATTCTGTCTGCAGTAAGGTAGGGGAAAAACATTAAATTGTTGAGAAACACTAAAGCCTGCGTAAACCATCGCTGTAGCAGCCTAAGTAAGCCCCGTGGGTCTAATGCTCTTTCGTGGTTGTCCCGACTTGAAATAAATCTGTTATAAAATTTATGCCAAGAACAGTGAAGTTGTTTGGGATATAGTACAATAAAGGAGCGAACACCTTGAAGTAACTTTTCAAATTAAATATAATTTAATTATCTGTACAAAGGTAAATTTGTGGGGAATAATCTTGTAATATTTGTTTCCTTTCTGCTAAAAATTTTTTGGAAAAGTGAATATGAATACAAACTAAATCTTAAGCAGAACAATTCTTAGAAGAAAATTCTTTATCGTAAAGTTCAAATATATTCTCCACTCATTTATTCCATTTTGGTTAATGAACTCTGTTGAACACATTTTCTTATAACTATGTGTGTAATAATACTAATTTTAGACAGCCAGATGCAAAAGTATACAGTGAGAAGGAGATAAACCGTGTGCATATACATGCATGTTTGTAATCAGCGAAATGAAAATCATGAAAAATAAAATTATGTGTCTTAGTTTATTTGTTTATCTTTGAGTAATAGAATCCCAGACAATTTTTTTCTATAATTTCTATCATAAGCGTGCATGACTTTTATAATTAGAAAAATTACACTCTCTGATAATGTGTTAATTACAAATGTAATTTAGTCTTAATCTTCTAGAGGGAAAACTACTGATGTGCCGTTAAAACAAGCGGTTTGCTTGTTTTTATATAATGCCTCAACATTTTAAAACCTTTAAATAATATAAGCTTCTGCTTGGTATCAAAGGAACCTGAGAAAAGAGGAGTTAAAAATAGTCATGTAATGTCCTTTTGTTTTTAGATGCCAGAATTTCAGAAAAGTTCAGTTCACATCAAGAACCCTGCAAGAGTAGAAGAAATCATCTGTGGTCTCATCAAAGGAGGAGCTATCAAACTTCAGGTGAACAATTATCAAGAAGCCTTAATTGCTAACCCTTCATTTTTCATGCTCAAGTAGACACATTCATCTCCTGTTTGGGCTGAAATTGGAGCCAGGAAAGTTTAGATAGATGAGTTTTGCCTATCCTTCCAGAATGTAAAATCTGAAGGATATATCTAGAGTTGGTAAAAAATATATAGAATACCCCGTTGGAAACAAAAATTAATAGCCTTAAAATAAATCTGGCTGTTCTTTAATGTTAAGTACCAAGTTAACTAATACTGTGTATAAGTACTAAACTATTTTAATAGTAATATCATGTATGTACAGTTTCAAGTTGCTCTTCTATTTTTTTTTTTAAGATTTTATTTATTTTTAGAGAGAGGGTAAGTGAGGGAAAAAGAAAGGGAGAGAAACATCGATGTGATTGGTTGCCTCTTTTCCACCCCAACAGGGGACCTGGCCACAACTCCGGCATGTGCCCTGACTGGGAATCTAACCTGCTGCCTTTTGGTTCGCAGGCTGGCACTCCATCCACTGAGCCACACCAGCCAAGCCTCTTATTAGTTTAATTGCTGTCACTACATTTTGTACAGCAACCAAGTGTGTTGAAATTGTGGAGTGTTCTATTTCTGTTGGACAGCTGTAACCATATCACCTGCGATTGTAAATTCCCGTACTGATTAATCAGATTTTATGTGGTAACAAGGATCAGGTATGCAAGTCGTGTAGTTAAGGCACTTTTCAGGGCATTGCATGTGAACTGCATTAGAAAACGCCATGTAGAGGGAATAACTTACAGTGGGGACCAGGTACCCAGCACAGTCCGGGCCTTTAGGAAGCTTGCAGCACGCGTCTGGCCTTGCAGCTGTGTTTTATCATGCCTCTTCCCTTTCCTTACAGATAATTACAGACTTTGATATGACACTGAGTAGGTTTTCCTACAAAGGGAAAAGATGTCCAACATGTCATAGTAAGTGTGGCACGTATAACAAAATCACGAAAGTAATCATTATTTTAAGATCCTCTACCTATAATATTATCTATAAGATCGGGGGGTTCCTTCTTTTTGGATATTGGAAGTGAGGGACTTGCTTTTTCTTATTACATTTGGAGGATGTATCTTTCCCTGTGTTACATAAATGGCTATTTCCTGTATGATTTTGCTTGCAAGAGGAATAAAGACTTCAGAATTTCTTTTTCTCCAAATGTGGTCTATTCATTATTCAAGAAACAGATTTAAATTTTGGATTAAACTTAAGAAACAATATTTATCAATTAGTTACATTTTCTAGGAATGTTACTAAACTTCTGTGTCATTTATATGTAAATTAAGTTAAAGAATAAGTTAGGAAATAGCTGTAAAGTTAAAATGCGTTGCTAAGATAAGACACCCTTTTTTTTCTCGCTTTCGGCACTTGGCAGTGAGTTTCTTCACCCACACAGAGAGGCGGTGACGCAAACCCTCTCATTCACAGCTGGGGCGCGTACAGTTCAAGACATCATGCTGATCAGTTACATAAAAACCTAAAAATCGTAGCCTGTGGCCCAGTGATTCCTCTTTGGGAAATCTCTAACCAGTTAACCCCAAAAGTTGGGAGGCAAAGCTCTATTGACAGAAATAGTGGTAACCAACTTCAATATAAGATTATCTATACAAGCAAAAGCTTGGAAACAACCTAAGAATCTTAACACTGTAGAAATAGTATCAATGATGCCATGCCCACATGACAGGATATGTAGCCATCATGAATGATATTCGTGAAGAGCTTTTAATCATATTAAAAAAATACAGTGAAAAAAAGGCAGAATTCAGATGTATAGATTTAGTTCAGTCTCTTACCTGATTGATAATGCGTAAAACTTTAAGACTGAAAGGAAATATACTAAAATTTTGATAATTTATTATCAAAGGTAAAATTCTAATTTTGGGGTTTTTTACAATCTATATTTTCCAGATTTTCACATTGTTTATTAGCATTTTATTAAGAAAAAAACATGTATTTTAAAGATGGAGTCCTTGCTTCTATTTAATTACAAAGGATGGTGCTAAGGAGACTAGTCAGTATACAACTCACAGTGAAGACTTTGAATTATCTAGCTCAGCGGTCTAAACGAGCAATCAATCACTACAGCATGGATTTTAAAACCATGAGATTCTCTAGTGATGCCATGCGGATTACAGCACCACACCAACAATTGTGATGGCCATGCTATTTGACTTGGCGTTTAAATTTTAAAATAGTACGTTACTCATCAATGCGAGTGTGTCTTCTTTTCATGACTTGTTTGCTCTTTCTCTTTAGATGTCATTGACAATTGTAAGCTGGTTTCAGATGAATGTCGGAAAAAGGTAAGAGCACTGATGGTGATCTGGATACTGAAAGACATCATTACTCTTTTTGCCAGAGAATTTCAGGTTCATTCACACAGACAAGAATGAATGCAAAGTGCTTACAGCCAAACATGGTATACAGTAAACACTCAATAAATGTTAGGTTTATTTTCTGGATCATAGCACTCAAACATATTTTAGAGAAAAAAATATAACAGTCGTTTTGTTTTTTTTTAAGATTCTAGTTTTTAATAGCAACAGAACATACCCAAAAACTTTTAAATGATTGCCAAAATATTCTGGTGTCCTTACATTACCGAGAAAGTTAAAACTAAACTACTTTGATTGTATGCAGGTTTTGCTCCCTTAAATTTATCAGGAAATTGCCTTAATGCTCTGCTTTTTATGAGTAGGTGTCTCTGTGTCTTTCTTAACAAAATAAGAGTCCAAAGGTGAATCAAATTTAATACCTTCATATTGGAATGAACATTTTTTTTGTACTAATAGTTTATTAGTCAGTTTCACTGATTGCTGACCTGAAAGTACTTAAATTAAAAAAAGAGAGATAAGAAAGGTAGCTTTTTGCAGGTATAGTTACATGTAAACTGAAATTAACAAAGATCTTTTCAGTTGATATATGTACTAGGTGTTCATGATCTAATCTTTACTATTTTACACTTATTTATATTGTTTTGCTTTATAAAATTAAGCAGAATAATGATATCTCTGCCGTCTTCATGATTATGGTATGTGTTTCTTTCTAGTTACTGCAGCTAAAGGAAAAATATTATGCTATTGAAGTTGACCCTGTTCTCACTGTGGAACAGAAGTACCCTCATATGGTAGAATGGTAAGTGTGTATTGGACAACGGGAGGGTTAAAAAACTATTAGCTATACTCACCGTTTGTTTCCCCCTGTTCCGTGTGTGAAAAGATTGATGAATTGTCCAATGACTTAGAGCAGTGATTAAATATAATCTCTGTTTCTCTAATAATAAGCTCTAATTCTCTCGTCATTTTCACAGTCTGGAATTAGTTTTGTTTTGTTTTGTATTTAGATGAAGATCGGTAGGAATCAATTTATAATTCTGCACTTAAACCTTAAACTTAAAAGAAGAATTTTTTTTTCATTAAAGTATATGGACAAGATGTGGCTGGGTGTGTAGAGAAAAAGTGCTAGGCTATAGATGGACTCTGAACCGAGGTGGAGCCAGCAGGTGACAGTTTCTGAGGTGGGGCCCTCTGCCGATGGCAGCAGAGCCCACTGAAACACTGCGTCGAGCCCTGGGAGGGCGCTGTTAGGAGAGACGCCGGCAGGCTTAGCAAGCAGGTCAGGGGGGGCCAGCTGAGACAATCCCGGGAGCAGGACCATAACACTGGAGGAGCGTCTCCAGGAGTAGAGAGCGCTGCTGTGAGACGCTACGTTGGGTGGTGTGAGAATCTTAAGAGACCAAATGATGCTATTTGTCGTCATTATCCCATCACCTGAGGACCTGGCACCCTTCATCGATGTTCATGGTATCAGGTGTTGAAAAGAGGCTAGACTTACTCAACAGGCCGAATTGGAAGCAGCCTCAGAAGGCTTTCGAACACTGATTTTCAGCATGACGAAAGGACTGTCTAGCAGTTAGAATTTGCTAGCAATGGCATGAGGTTCCCTGGGAGAATGAGCTTACTAACAGGGTGGGAGCCAAACCACAGAGGGGGTTTCACTGAGGAATATTACAGAGGGGATTTTCAGGTATGAGGTGGAGAGACTCTAAGGGCCGATTTTAGGTGCTTTTATGGAATGATAAAGCACCTGTTTATAGGAGTGGGCAAAAGTAGGTTTACGGTTGCGAGCAAGTACACGAAGCACAGGGTTATCCTTGTATTGCTTTTCCGTGCAAACAACTCTGAGCCTGCTTCTGCCCACCCCTGTATAAAACTTCCCATAACAAGGACTTTCCCTCTTGCTTACTAGGCAGCATCTTCAGTACTTAGGCATCTCATGAAAATTCAGACCAGACAGGTGAAAAAAATGGCTTTGCTCTAACTCCTATTGCAATCAAAGAAATGATTATGCCTCGTGAGGTTGTAGGTCTCATCTGTAGACCCAGGACAGGCTTACACCTAGTACCTTCCCATTGTCTTATTAACACACTTAAAGTAAGCCAGAGTTAGGGAGAATGGGAAATCCAGCAAAAACATGTGTATCACCTTTGGAGACGTGTGGGGTATACATTCATTAGTGGTGAACTTAAAGGTCTGAAATTTAATTCCACAATATCACGAATGAAATACTGCATTTTCTCATACTGAAGAATGCTTTGTAATAAAGATATTTTAACTTCCTTTCATTGACTTTGTTTTTCTTTGGTCATAAACTCCAGGTACACTATATCACATGGTTTGCTTGTTGAACAGGCTTTACCAAAAGCCAAACTGAAAGAAGTCGTAGCAGAATCTAACGTTATGCTCAAGTAAGTTTCTTGTGTATTTTTATTAAAATAATGTATAAGGATATCCATATAAAAACAGAGTATGCCACCTGTCACACAGTAAAAGTGGTTAAGGAATTTAGAATGACGTTAGATCTTGGTGTAGAGAATAAAAGCCTGTGAGCTTAAAGTACTAATTTGCATTTCCTTTCTCCAAATTAAATATTTCAAAACTGCCCTGACTGGTGTGGCTCAGCGGGGCGGGCATCATCCTGCAAACAAGCCCTTGAAAGCTGTCTCTAGGAAAGGTGACTCTGTTTTAGCAAATAATGAATATATTTCTAGTAACATGAATTATAAGATATTAACATCTAAAAGCTTATTTTCAATTCTGTTTACTACCTAACTTCTTCAACTCACTGGGCAAATACAATGCCTTTTTTTTGTGATGATGCTACATTTTTAAGGCAACCTACTTCTGAGAAGGAAAGCATTAACTGTCAGAGTGAGAGGATAGCTATTAAGTGTTTCATTCCTGTGTTGGGCAGCTTATCCAGTAGCCCAGGAAGAGTAGAAAGGGAGGAAAAGATTTTCAGATGAAAACAGGACCTGTAGCTCCAGGTCTCCGGCAGGAGGTGCCAGATGTGAAGAGAACACAGCCCAGCCCCTGCCACTCTGCTTTCTAACGATAGGGACTGCTTGAGCTGAATGACAAGCAAGAGGTCTGCCCGCTCACCCTAAATGGGCTCTGCAAGGTACGGTTTGAGTATTTGCTGTTCAGTAGTGTAAATTCTGAACCGTAGGCTTGTGCACATTCAATACGAGTCTAAAGTCACCTACCTTCTTTTAGAATTTATTAAAAGGAGGGTAAAAAGTTAACTGTTGTTTGAAAAACTTACACTGGTGTCGGACATCAGTAACAGCCCCCTCTGGCAGTGTTTTCAAATGAGAACCGAGTGAGCCGTAGAATTAGGTAGAAATATGTGAGTTTTATCACCTAAGGGAAAAGGAGATAACCTCCGCTTTAACGGTCATATCGAACCTCCATCTTGCAGGGAAGGATATGAGAACTTCTTCGGTAAGCTGCAGCAACACAATATCCCTGTGTTCATATTTTCGGCTGGTATCGGAGATGTACTGGAGGAGATTATGCGTCAAGCTGGGGTTTATTATTCAAATGTCAAAGTAGTGTCCAACTTCATGGATTTTGATGACAATGTAAGAATATCAAGTTATTGTTTACCATCACTTTTAAAATCTGTAAATATTTTAATCATGTAAATGCATTAGTTACTTATGGTTTCATATGCACTCACTAAATGAGGCCACGTTGAGAGGCCCACTGTGGGACTCATCATCTCCCCCAGTGTTACATCTACATCCGTGCTTTATTTTTATTCATTTTTTAACCTTTTCATTATCATTCAAGTATAGTTGTCTCCACTTTCCCCCCACCACTCCCCCCGGCCCCAGCCACCCCGACTTGCCACCGTCGATCCTACCCCCCTTTGGTTTTGTCCATGTGTCCTTTATAGATGTTCCTGAAAACCCTTCCCCCTTCCCCCCATTATCCCCTCCCACCTCCCCCACATCCATGTTTTAAAAATAACTTTTTAAACTTTTGTTTCCCAAGCTATAGACTAATATAACAATTAGTAAAACTTTTTAAAATGTAATTTAATACAACAAGCTAAGGAATTAACATCTGTGGAGGGGGGAATGAATTAGAACTGATGTCATTTGAACAAGTTCTAATGAAGACAATATACATAAAACAGGGCCTTTTGGTTAGGAACCCAGTGAAAAGTAAAAATTGGACTTTCAACTCGTGTTCACCATTTAAAGTCTCTGGAAAGTTAATTCTCAGAGTCCTTATCTATTGTGAGTACGAAACTACAACAAATAAAATTTGCAAAACCTGTTATTTCAAAGGAGCTATATGTCTTTAATAGGGGGTGCTCAAAGGATTTAAAGGAGATCTAATTCACGTGTTTAATAAACATGACGGTGCCTTGAAGAACACAGAGTATTTCAGCCAGCTGAAAGACAACAGCAACATAATTCTGCTGGGAGACTCCCAAGGCGACTTGCGAATGGCAGACGGAGTAGCCAACGTTGAACACATTCTGAAAATTGGGTATCTAAACGATAGAGTGAGTACACAAATCTGTTGTCTAATTTCCTTTTAAGAAGAAACCAGAGTGAAACTTGATAGACAATTGTTTCTATCAGGTCCTTGAGAAAGCAGTGCCTTTGGAGTGATCGGGCATGCTCTTTCCCCCTTTCCTTCGGCAACGAGGAAGGGAGTTGGGATGCACGGGTACACACTTACAGGTGTGGGGGAGGGCGGGTGTGCAGGTAAAAGGCCTCTCTGGCCTCTCCCCACTAGATGCCAGTAGCATTCCCTGGTCATGAGAATTGAAGATTCAGACACCGCCCAGTGTTCTTGGGCACCCTATCCCCACTGGGAAACCACTAGACCAGAGAGAATTCTTCTGGGGAGAAAAGCCCCCATGCGGGAAAATTTCTCTGTGAGCCTTAAAAATCAGAATAGTTCCAAGTGTTGCTTCATCCCAAATGTTCTAAGAAGGTGATTTTAATTTACCACATGCTGCCCAGCAGATCTGAGAGAAAACAGTGAGGTTCATACTGGACTCATTTGCTTCTTCCTGCACGTTAATCTGAAAGGCTTTTTGCTGTTGTTGATCAGGTGGACGAGCTTTTAGACAAGTACATGGACTCTTACGACATTGTTCTAGTAAAAGAGGAGTCCCTGGAGCTGGCCAACTCGATCCTACAGAAGATCCTATACAAATAAGCACTCTTCCAGAGGCCGTCTCGCTCGTGTGCGCAGCTGGTGCAAGGACTGCTCGTGTGTCCGTCTGCAGCAGGACTTTTATTTATAACACACCCTTGCTCTTGAGGTATTTTCAGACACGTTGAACCCATCAGCCAGCAGTTCCTTTTTCTCCACGCCTCCCAAAACACTCCTCACCATGTTTTTAACATTAAAAAACCTGTAAGTCAAAATTTCAAAAGTAACTCCCAACATTTCCAGAGTGACTTTTATAGTTTAATGTTATCGTTGAAGTTTTGGAGTTTTTTACATGTGAGATTTTAAGTACTGCCATTTTTGTATTTTGAGTGAATTATGCTGATGACCATCTCCTGAAATTGCGTTTGTTACTTTGTTTTGGGAAAATTGACATTTACCCAAACATACTAGCACTTGGTGTTTGAAAAAACTTGGAATCCACATACCACTAATTATCATAAAATGTTGTACATTGATGCACTGAAAATAAACATGAAAAGCCTTTTAAATTCCGCAGCACAACTATTATTCTTCATTCATTCAACAAATACTTATTAAGCACCTGCCAGCTTGTGTGTTTGTGACCTGTGAATCGGTGGCATAGAGGCTGTCGGGAAACAAAGCGTAGCTGGGTGTCATACTGCAAAGTCAGGAACCATCATTGCCCTCTGCAGTCTGACTCCCGGCTACAAATTTCTGCTGCCCCATAAATGGCTTACACAAGGCTTCGACTTGCCACTGTGGTAACTCTGACCCTGATTCTAACCCTGGGACTCCAGAGCCGATGAGCAGCTAATTGGTTTTCTTACAGCAGCTGAGCTTTGATACGCACCAAGCAAGACCCAGCTGGTTGTGGACACCCGCCATCTGTAGCCCAGTCAGGTGGCAGGGAGGCAAGATCCCAGAGATGCAAACCTTTGTCCTGAGGCAACCCATCCTGACCCTCCAGCACTGCTTCTTGTGGTTGCTACACTCAGCAGCACAAATAAGTGCTGGCGAAAAGCAGAGAGTATTCCCTGCTTAGATATTTCCAAAATCAAACCCCAAACCAGGTTCCTGAATGAAAGCAGACAGCACGCACAGGAGTGTCAGAATGATCTGGAGGACTTTTTCACAAAATTGGGAGTCCCTAATCTCATGACAGCTTTTTACCCCTATATTTCTGTTGGAGCTTGCCCTCCTGGCTGTTTTCCAAAGGACTTTATAGGATGCTTCCACAAAAAAGCATATTGCAGAGTGTCAATGTCAAGAACACTGCAGTTACGACCTGCATTCAAGTCATGCATCAGTCCTTTACTAAGACTGTAGGTCAGTCACCTCCCTATAAAATGGAGGCACGGTCTCTACAGCCCTCTAGCCACTTCCACAGCACCCTGATTATCGAGCCAAGGCCCCTGCCTCTTCCACTCTATGCCTATGAGCCTATCACATCTTGCTGCCCTGATGCTATTGATGTTGAAAATACTTGTTTCCAGCTGCAGCTTTCAGAGGGATGCAGCCAGTAGGAAAGGCGCTATATAGAGCCTGGATTTGGCTCCTCTTCCTACTCCTCAGTGTGAGACCAGGACGAGTTGTTTAAGCTGCATCTCAGTCTGCTCACCTGTGCACTGGGGTGATAACACAGTCTCTAGATAGGTGACGGAGAGCTGTGCCCTGGGGTGGGGGAGCTGGAGAGAAGTGGATCGTTTCCTGTGACATCTGTGTATGCATTTAAAATCTGTATTTGCATTTAGAATAGCTTAGCACAAGTACTCAATATTGTTAGGTTATCCACCCACGAAAGTGTAAGCTGTTATATCCCCCAGCGTAGTCTGGGTGAATTGACAAAACAAAAATACCTTTTGCAGCCCTGCTGATCACTGATAGTATACAGTCACTGCCAAATCTCTAAGGAATACCATTAGCTAGTAGGGTTTTTTTTTTTTTCAATTTCAAGTTTTACTTTATGAGGCAAGGCAGTTTTTAGTGCTAAGATGAATAATT